>OMKQ01034009.1:0-21806 GCA_900302335.1 Phycis phycis
GTAAGAGAGAGAGAGAGCGAGGAAGGAAAGGGAGATGTAAGAGAGAGACAGAGAGAGCGAGGGAGGAAAGGGAGATGTAAGAGAGAGACAGAGAGAGCGAGGGAGGAAAGGGAGATGTAAGAGCGTGAGCAAGAGGGAGCGCAGACAGCAGAAGGTCTGTACACGACACGACAGCGAGGATCTGCTAATTTACCTGCTGCATGTCTCCTGGTCGGGATTAGCGGAGAGAGAGAGAGAGAGAGAGCGAGAGAGAGAGAGAGAGAGAGAGAGAGAGAGAGAGCTATGAGGGGCAGGTGTTGGTTAATGATGGGTATTCTATAACAACTGTATATTACTCTTACAAATGACTACAATGACATTAGGAATAATATTCTAGTGGGGCATCAATTTGAATCCGTAAAAGTATCTTATTGTGAAGTGGGGCATTCAACTTTCCAGATTGACCAATGGTTAAGCGTGGAGGTCAGACGTACAACGGATGCGAGGGGAGGGTACAGAATGATGTACGGGCCACTGGACCAATCCAGCCCATGTAATGTAGAAAAGGGGGAGACGTCAGAAAAGATAACAAATCTCTCCGCCTCCATCTCGACGCCCGAGACTTTAGTCCACACAAAAGCAAAATGTCCGCTGATGTTCGGATGTACGGTTGCTCCGGTATGCGGTTATAACAGTCATAAACGCCGTTTTCGCCATCGAGAAGCAAACCCTGCACTGGCTACTACTCAGACGGACAGTCAAGTCTCATTGGCAGACAATATCTTCGAGTTATCAAATAAAAAATTTACCATTTTCTAATTACCTTTACTCCGTATGGCGGATCATCGAATGTAACTAGCATGTACCTGTCGCCCCTACTAGCCGGGTCTCGGGCACGCAGCTGTCAAAAGAAAACCATATCATACATATTATTATTATATTAATTGACCCAACGCTCCCAGCGGATCCCGCGCTCATCACAGCAATGTACGTGCTGAAAAAATGGGGGTAAAATCAATCCTTTACCTTCATAAAGATTTCAACCGCGCCTTTAGCAATGTCCAGATACGTCGTACCCAAATAAGTGCGCTGATTCATAGACGCGGACGTGTCTAACAGGAAAAGTAAAATAGGCATTTTAAATATAGAGTCACAAGCTATATGCTTTCTAAAATACCTATTATTATCCACATATGGCCTATAGTGCGGCTAGGGCGTTCAAGCATGTGTGTAATATTTTTGTTATAATCGGACCCCCCAAAAGAGGGTCGTACAGCCAGCCCTCGCCGCTGCCCTCTCTATCTGCCTTTCCCCAGCGCTGTCTGGGCTCGCTGTTGAACTTCTGCTCGGAGCGGAACGGAACGCCCCCGTTTCACCGGCAGCACGTGATTGGCTGAGCGTCTTCACCGTGGCCACGCCCCGCTGGGTATAAATATGTAATGGGCTCGAGGCTGCTTCTCGCCTACGTTGTATTTCCCACTTCACGTCAAACGGACACCATTAGTTTGTGCATTCGCCGAATCTATTTTGTTTCGCTTTTGCTGTTGTGCGTCTTGCGTGCGCATGGTATATCCAGCACGTGATCGGTAAATTCTAGAGTTACATTACACGATGATCGCATTATATGAATACATCAAACAAATGAACAACCGCAGCTTCATCTCTTCTATTTCTCCTCACCCCCTCCCCTCTTCGATTACAGTAGCGGTGGGGGTGGGGGATCACGGGCTGTATAAGAAATCGGGGCATAAACATGTGGATGGTTAATGACCAGTAAGGTTGGGAAACAGGCACGATCGCTGTAAAATTGACCAATCGTTACTGAAACAATTAGCCTGGGTTGTTTTGCTTGGTATGTATAATTGCACTTCAGCGTCAACCTCCAGGGGCATTTTCGCAAATTCTGTTTTCCACTTGCCTGGGGATCTGTCCTGTTTACGTAAACTTGTACATCCCGGTAGATATTTGTTGTTAATTTCCTATTAAAATCAATAAAATACATTGCATTGTATTGTATTTGTTACATATTCAAATATTTGCAGAATGTACTTGGTATTCATAACTTGTATTCTTGCAAATATAATTCTGACAAAAAGTCAGTGGCTCAAACTGTGGCCAGCAATACGCAAAAAAAAAAAACACAACAATCCTAACATCCAAGTGATGTGATGTATGATGTGTATTATGGTGACGTCATGAGCAGTCTGGCGGAATGTCTTCGCCCTCAGCTATCCCAGCATGCCCCGCGCGGCTGCAGTATACTGTTGACAAAAGAAACAGCAAGAGAAACACAACAGGGTGGGATCCGGCTTCAACAAAAATCATTTGCGACAACAAGCTAAGACAGTGTACTACTGACAGTCACAAGGTAAACCTTCAGCGGTGGTCTATGTATTCTCTGAATGGTTTATGTCGCGATTAGTGACATGTGGTAGCTATATGAAGTGGCTACCAGCTGTGTTTTCGTCCCTGGCTAGCGTGTTCATAACATAATATTAGCATTACAGTGCAATTATCAATCCGTGCCGTGAGTCCTGCTGATGGGTGTTTATCAGCTGTGTATGGGTCAATAACACGTATTTTCACCCAAACCATGTTGCGCGTAGTGATCAGGCGGTACTCACAATCATTATTACCCCTGCAATGTTACATTATATACAAGTATTGATGCTGCCAATGTCTTTCACATATACGTCAAAAACATTACTTGGTATAATTGGGTACATAGTATAATTCGTCTATGTACGACAGGACCTTTTCTGGTGTTGCGACACGAGTAAACACCTTTTGACTTACCACGCGGAATCAACACCATGCTATTGTAATGAATTCTAGGGGCCCCTTATAATAGTTTTCGTGTTACTACCCTTAATTATGACCTCGTAAAGCTTCACTTGTGAAACGTGGTTATACCTAGATAAAATGAAATGTCGGTTCACGTCAAGTCCCTTTCTGTGTACATCTCAGCAATACTCGGATGTCATGGCCCTAAGTTGAGAGCAAAGAGTGCCGTTTCTGCCAAAGGGAGATCACACATCTGTGTCGTTTAGTGGAGAGAAGAGGGGCCCAGTAAGACCTCAGACGGGAAGGAGAGAGAGAGAGTGAGAGTGAGAGAGAGAGCTCTGCTGGAGCCAATGCAGCACCAGCAGCAGAATCGACAGCCTGAGCTCGTGGAGGGAAGCCTTCCCGTGTTCGTGTTCCCCACAGAGCTGGTCTTCTATGCAGATGAGCAGACGTCTCACAAACAAGTGCTCACGCTCTATAACCCGTATGAGTTCGCGCTCAAATTCAAAGGTCAGTGGGAAGATTCAACCCAATCTACCTTTGTTACACATTGCTTTTTGTTCAGGTCGGTGTGACCACAACGGGTCAGCATAACAGGGATGTGTTTCTCTCTCAGTGCTATGCACAGCGCCAAACAAGTACACCGTGGTGGACGCCACTGGAGCCGTTAAGCCACAGTGTCGTGTTGACATGTGAGTAATCGATTGCAAGCTTTTTAACTTCCGCTCACATTTAGTCATTTGGCAGGCTGCTTTATGCGGGGCGACTTACAGGTAAGGCTGATGACATTCAAAGCCTACGATTTGAAATTGGACTAACTAAAACTAAACAAGACGTTTAGTGCAGAGTGGCCATAGGAATCAGAAAGACAAAGTGAGCAGGTTTTTTCTGTATTTTATTTTTTACCCCTGTTAAATGGTTATATCTTGACATACAAAGAGAGGTCTAAGTTCAACATCAGTGTGGAAAACAACACAGTTCAAGTCCATGCATGACAGTTCCATTTGTAGTTGTTTTCATCACACCGCCTTTACTGTTTTTCATCACACCGCCTTTACTGTTTTTCATCACATGCTATTGTGTGGCTGACGTCAATGTTTTACAAACTTCCACTGCTGAATAACTTTCTTTATGGGCGCAGAGTGATCCGACACAGGGATGTACGCGCCTGCCATTTTGGGGTATACGATAAGTTCCGGCTCCAGGTGTCAGAGCAGAGCCAGCGGAAAGCCCTGGGCCGCAAGGAGGTCACGGCCACGCTGCGGCCCTCGGCCAAACAGGAGCCCCCGCAACCCCGGCCTCAGGAGGAAGAGCGCAGGCTAAAAGAGCAGCTGGCGGAGAGCGTTTTCTTTGAGCAGACTGCATTCCAGACAGGTATGGTGGATTGTGTTGATAATCGGGAGAGCTTACTTTGGTGCAATGTTCTGAAATGGCCACCAGGTCGCACCAGTGATTTGGTGAAAGGCTTCGCGCTTCTGTAGTGGCCACCTGGTTTATGTAGGAAGATGTACTGTTAAACAAGATTTGGTTCTTGCATTTGGCGTCAAGTGTGAACTCTATGTGAATCCAACTCGATAGTAAATAACATAACACATTAGTCTATCATTATCAGCACCAGGATTAGTTTGTTTTCTGAATTTGTAATACCTGGTGAACATAAACAACCAGGTTTTGCACTTCACCACAATATCCTCATGTATTAATCTGGCCCTCTTCTTCTTTTTAAAAACACACAATTCCATTTTTGCTTCCCCAATGTGGACCATTTTCACGTTGTGTGTGTGTGTATGTGTTTGTGCATGTGCGCGTCGTGTGTGTCTTCCAGAAAGCCGAACTGTCACCGGAGGGCCCAGTCTGTTGACTGTGCTGCTGGGGCTGGTGTGTGTGGCTGCCCTGATGCTTCCCACCCTGGGAGAGCAAGAATCCACTGTGCCTGTCTACCTCCACTTAAGTGTTAACAAGAAACTAGTTGCTGCTTATGTTCTGGGTCAGTATGCATGAGCACGCACGCAAAATCACCAAAGTATTACACCCACACTATGTAACTTTTCTACTACTACTACTAGCTATTTGATTAAAAATAGCCACATTAGAACGTTTCTCAGGAATAAAACGCACCCGTTTTCGGTTAAATCCATCCAGGGAATATTCCTTAAATGTAACAAATGCAATTTTTTCCATGGAAAAATCTGGACGCTAGTTTCTTTGCGTAGGGTGTCACGTCAGATGTGACACACGTTTCCAGGCCTTTCATAGCAAAGCTCTTGTGTAGTTTGGTTTTAATGAGGGCGAAATCATTCCAGGAATGCCTGGCTGGAAGACAGTAGTTCTGTAGGAAATAACGTGAGTCTTCGCATCATTCAGAAGCGTTGACATTTTGACAGTTGTAGCTACACCTCAAGCCCCTAGAGGTGGCTGAAGCCCTACTTCCATTAGGACATGTAAGTCATGTCAGTTCAATGCAAGTCACTTTGGATGCTGAAAGCGTCTGCTAAAATGTCAACTATATTTTACAGGTCTTCTTACAATGGTCATCCTGCGTACATGAAGCCAGTGAGCTGGGAGAGATAACGGGAGGAGAAAAGAGCCCTGTGGTACCCAGGGATGTGTCCTACTCTAGAGCTGGCAGTAAGGGAACAGGGCCCTGGGATATCTGTTCATCTCTGACCCCTTCCTTGAAGCATATTCATTATTGCCTACTTGTTTTGAATTGTATTTATATGAATTTACATATATAACTGAACAAACACAGACAATGAAGACCTCTAGAGCCTGGGTTAAGGGTCTCCATCCAAGGAACTGACTGGCGTTGGGCCCTGTTAATGGCTGGTAAAGTAAGATAAGGGGCATTGCATTGCAGATGTGTACTAACGTTATATTCCCTGTGTCTGTACTTCCTTTGCCACCACATACTGTTTTAACATGTCACCAAAGGATTTTTTTTAATGACATACAGTTCATATGTTGTACTGGATTCTTCATTAAATGTTGAATAAGTCTCAACTGTCTTTCTGCATATCGTGTGCAGATCAGGAAACATTAAGCTCTATCAGACACTTCTACTGGGCTCATTAATACCACATGACTTTTTCTTAAAAGAATTATTCATTTCAGAGATGATGGACCTCCTTGCCCTAAATTCCCCGGTGAGGTAGTTGATGTTTGGAGTTGTAGTGTCCCAGATGACTTATACTTGTGGGAACATAAGTTCTACTTGTCTTAGTAGTGCAGGATATTCCAAGAAACTGCATACAAATCGATTGCTATAATCACTAGCCATCAATTGTGATTATAGCCATCTGCATTTATAAATCAAATTTAAGGACACTTAATATCCATGGGTGCAAATAGAATACCTGAACTAGTGTAAATAAACGACACCAATATGGACAGCAGAGCAAGATATGATTGTTATTTGTATAAAGGAGGCAGACAATCAGCATATAAAACCACTTTCTTAAACTAAAGGTAAATGTACAATCCCCTCCTTACTTAGATTGAAAGTTAAAAGGTCCACAGGGGTCAGAAATGTGCATTGACTTTGCCTTAATCAAGGAATCAATCTGATAACAAGTTCAGGTGCAAAATAAAGGCCTAAATGACTTACAAACAGTACTTCTCAACTTGAACAAGAATAAATGGGTTTATTTTAGAACATCCCCACATACGGTTCACATAGAACTGAAACATCACTGCAGGAACATGTTCTGCATCAAAGCTCTTTCAAAATGACCAAAGCAGAAACAGGGAAAACAAAAACAAAAAGCCTTTATAGTCAATATATTTTTTCCCTAAAACGTTTGTGCCAGTATCTGAGGAGGAAGTCGTACGCACACACATTTTACTCAGCATACAATAATGTATAAACAGCGACAGAGCAGCCTTCAAAGTTTCAATCCCAATAACACAGAGCATTCTGATTCAGTCTGATCATCTGCCAAGTTAAGTCCTTTGCCCAAACAGTAGGCAATTAAAGTTGCAGCAAGTTAGACAAGCTGGCATGGAAATCTCAACACAGTTTATAGCCTATGCCATAAAAAAAAGATAAAGTACAGGGAACTGAAAACTTCTGTTACAGACAACTTTCAATACAGTAAAATGGTAACCAAGGACGCTTCATTATGCCTCTTCATCCTCAGATCCTCGGCCAAGAAGTTGCTGCTGCTGCAGCTGGAAGGCCTAAGCCTTTGTGTTCAACCTCACAGCCAATAACCAAATTAAAACTATGATATCAGACATGGTTAATATATACACATACGTACAATAAAGCAAGAGGAACAAAAATAAGTTAAATCCTTTCATTCAAAACCTGCAGACTGTACAGACAAAAGGCCTGTGAACAACGTTTTCCAGCACTAACAGGGCATTCTACACATCCAAATAGTCATTTTTTTTGTCCAGTGCTTAACGTCTCTCTCTCTCGTGGGAGAAAACCAGCGGATACATTGGCAGTATAGACATGGAAACACAGTATCACTATGGGGCGATGCACCATTAAAAACACACGTCACAACTAGCAGCTGGTGCCCATTATGTCTTCCCCATTCCCCCGCCATAGCAGCCCCACCTGTGTCTCTACGAGCAAAGCACACAACCATGGCTTTAGTTTCCTTTCAGACATACCGGGACCCTCCATCCTGAAGCCAAACAGCCAGCTTCACAAAAGCAAAACATGGAGAAAATCCACTTAAACTAAAGCTAGGCGAAGGAGGAGCTGAGGGTCCGAGAAGGAAACGCACGATTCGTCCCCCTACTCAGAGGGAGACCTTTGTTTTACCACTTTATCTTCATCCTACTCTAGTGTCTCTTTGTCCTACTCTAGTGTCGCTTGCGAGTCCCCTCGTTCACTTGGGGGACAGGTCCTGGAGGGATGTGAAGGGAGAATTGCTGGAGGAAGGCGAGACTCCCTCCATCTTGCCAGGCGATCCAGTGGAAGAACACACACTGCTGAGGCTGCCGTCCAGTAGTTCAGGGCTGGGGCTGGAAGAAAGCTAGTCAACGTGACTGAAGCTTTTGTCCAAAGCAAACCAATTCCAAGCGTGAAGATACAACCCAGAAATCGCAGCAATCATGTACACAAGTGTGCGTAAGTACATAAAATGCCTCAGACGGAACACATACAACATCACACACTGTAAACATGCCCTCGGATGCCAATTTATGCTGTGGGTCCTAATTATCTTGGTGGATTAAATCAAATCAAATATAATTTGTTTAGAGGCTAATTTTGTCAGACCAAAACGTTGTGAAAACATCTTCAAGTCAACATGAACACGGGAAGGAGAGCATCTAAGGCTATACTGATTTGGGTATGAACGCCTTACCAAGAACTGACATCCGACAGGTGGGATGCATCAGTAAACATGGTGGTCGTCCCCTGAAAGAGCCTTTTAGGTTGGCTCTCCATGTCCACCTCCCCTTCAGAACAAACAGACATTCAAAAGGGTTATTCAGGCGAAGTGTACAGAAATCTGTTGACATCCAGTACAGTCGTCATGCACTGTCGTCATTCAAAAGTTAAGAGTGAGTGGGGGAAACTACTGATGAAATATGAAGAGGGTTGACATTAAACTTTAATTTGAAAATGGGGTACCTTTCAAATTGTGTTAAACAAATACATCCATCCATCACTTCAATCACTTTTCCTGGAAACCAAAGGCATGTCACATTTTTGGACCATGCAATGAAACCGTACCTTTGCGTTTGATTGGCCCCAGTATGCTGGCTCTGATGCAGTTGATGGGACTTTGACTGCGTCGGCTAAGCACAAGGCAAACCAAGATACAATTTATATAGGCAGAGCATTTAAAATCACAATCGAATTTCACACTTCTGCATAGATATGACGTGCTTTGCAGGCAGCACAAGGCAGGCACAAGTCACTTGACAGTCACTTGTCAATTTTAATTATCTGCATCAAAAAAATGCCATGCCTCCAAGTATATGTATTCACTGTGCCATCTTCCGATATCAATCCAACTCATAAAAGCCATGTGTTGCCATGTGAATAATTACCAAATACTTTTGACAAGCACTGCAGAAATACAATGTTAACATCATATTGTTATCAACTGGTACGAAAAGGTGCAAATGATACATCATGTTGGAGTATTATACTACCTGCTCAGTCTGTCCTCAAGAGACTGGTGGCCCTGATAACTCCAAGATCTTATTCTAGCATGTTTGTACGTGACCAAACTCCACCATCAAGAGAATGGCTAACTGTGACAACAGGTCACAACATGCAGAGTGAATGCACAGCCTTACAAAACATCAAGATCCTACTACAACTCATGCAGTCCTTTGTAACTCAAGTAGCACCATGCTGTGCAATTAGAAACCTCATAGTTAACTTAATGCTGGCCTGTCAAAACTAAGAGTGTCAACTTACCAATGCCTTAGGCATTGAATAATAAGAATAACTGGGCTACATGCAACTGGGGCCAGATAGTCTAAGCAAGGATGTCTGGGATCTCAGCCTAAAAAAGGACAGACGCCTCACCCTCTACCTGCACCTTAACAACCTGCATCTGATGTCACAGCCAGTCACTTTGGGTAAAAGACCATGTGTTGCTCACCTGAAGCGCCTGGTGGGGCTGGGGATGGGGCTGGGAGTCAGGCCATTACTGCTCACCAGACTTTGTAATGAAGGAGAGAAACACTGCTGCTCGCAACAACACAAACAAACAACAACAACAACAGAGAGAGACACCGGTTAGCGTCTTAATGAAATTAAAATCAGTCAAGCGGTCATGGGCTCCACCGGCAAAGTGAGGAGAGCATCAACATAAGAAAGGGTACGTCAGCATGACAAAGAGCGGGGAGCTGCACCTTCTTGCCGATCCCTCTGGTCGGGGACGGGGCGGGGGAGACGGGCACACAGTCGATTCTCTTTGGAGACGACGACGCAGACAAATCGTTGTCGCTCTGGAGGACGGTGGAGGAATAGGTTGGAAGCAGGTCCAAGCGTTTGGCTGGTCACTCGCCAGCACAGGCACACATAGCTCCGTCACCTCGCATTACCAAGCCGTTTGCAAGATTTAACTAGGGTCTTCCCATTTCATTTACAACATCACATCATCCTAAGGACTTAACATGTTGGAGTATTATACTACCTACTCAGGCTGTCCTCGAGAGACTGGTGGCCCTGATAACTCCAAGACCTTAATCTAGCATGTTTATCTGTGGCCAAACTCTACAATGAAAGAGAATGGCCAACCGTGACCAAAGGTCATAACATGCATCGTTAGAGATCACCCCTGTCTTCATCAATCTGAGTGTGCATGGCTGTATGGAAGTTATTAAGTGGGTACTTTACCAGATTGAGGCTTTCCTCCCAGGACTGGCTCATCTGCATGGCTGCTTGCACTTCCCTGCAGAACACAGGCAGAGCATGAGGTTGGAGCTTAGCAAAGCAGCCATTCCCTCCACAACAAACATTGAATACATACAAAACAACCCCCATGAAATAATCCACAAAATGACTTGCCTCTCATGAGCAGTCTCCCTGTTCATTACGTCTACACCCTCCTCCTGCAAAAGAAAGCATTGCATAATCAATGGATATCGATACATTGTGGATTATGCTTAAGGAATAGGTGCCCGACATGGCAGCATGTTATCCACGTATGCATCAGACAAATGTGGATAAAATGTAAAATGTGTCACATTGTTGAGGTGTAAAAGCCAGTCAAGCAAATTCAAAATATAACAACATGTATT
This sequence comes from Phycis phycis, assembly GCA_900302335.1. Lineage (NCBI taxonomy): Eukaryota > Metazoa > Chordata > Actinopteri > Gadiformes > Phycidae > Phycis > Phycis phycis. The sequence goes on from OMKQ01034009.1 coordinate 10,486, forward strand.
AGAAGTTATGCTCATGAAAGGAGTCCTCACTTGTTTTATCTGATGAAGTCTGGTGCTGGGCACTCGAATGGGTGATGATGGAACCTGCAAACGGAGATTGTAGGGATGGATTGAATCAAAAAAATAACAATGAACGTCAAATAAGTACCTATGTGTGCTTAGAAAAAGCATTTTTAATACCATATTGGGCCGGTTAACAACCGTTGTGCTATTTCTTCTGCTGCGCAACACCTCTCGCTGGAACACTTGACAAGTATCACTGCAATGATGACAGTATACAGATGACCAACAAGCGCAACATGCACATGATCAAATACAGAAGGCTTCCATTCATTCATTGAAACTTGTAAAATTAGCTTTCAAAACTGAATTGGTTCAAAATAAAAGATCAGTAATTTTGTCATGATATAATGAGCACATAGGTCCAAGTGAAAAAATAAAGACCTTAGGCCATTTATCATGGGTGCACTGTTAGATCTTCTCAAATGTCCATCAGTTTGGAGAAGTGAATTTGGGATTTCAAGATCCATCTCCATCTTTTCTTGTGGCATAACTGCAGGGTTGTTCATCTTGATAGTGTAAACACTAATGCAACTAAACTAATGCTAACGCTAGAGGGCTGTCGGTTGAACATTTACAAAGTTCTAGAGTTCAATTAACTAATGAGCAGACGTTATAGACAGGCAAACACCCCAGTAGCTGTAAACATGGCCCAATCCACCAGGCCCTGTGTTGCGTTACATTGTAATGGCCATGCATGCGGTATGTTAACGACCACACGTCCTCTTAAGCGCCAAGTGTTTAAAACACAACTAGCGCCCCTGTCCTATGCTAACCTTGCTGTTAACGTTATGAGCAGGTAACAACCTTCCTGGTACTGGTTAGCATGCTCTAGCAACACAACGCACAATGCCCGGTAAAGAGTTAGCTAGCGATCCGTTAGTCGGTGTGAGCAGAACAGCATCGATTGACGAGGTAACTTATGGCACGACGTTTGCATGCTAACACTTCAAGTGAGCTCAACTAACCAGTGAAGTAGGCGACGTAAAGTGTCCTTATGAATAGCAAAGGTTAAAAAAAAACTAAACTGAACGACGTTGTTAGTTTATGTTAGCGTTGCTACAGCCCACTGTGCATTAGCTGAGGGAAGCTAACACTATGCTACTCTAGAGCAAGTCTTCTCTAGGCCACTCAGCTCGCTAGCTGGAAGAGGCTATGTGGTAGCCACAATGCCATGTCCAAAGGCCTTATTAACAATCCGCCAACTAAATACCCGAGTCCATCAGCTGGAAATCCATCAGCATATGTTCAAGACACAAACTGCGTCTAACAAAAAAAAAACATCTAATATTATATCCTGGACGGCGACGAAATCGATGTTGCTCACACAGATGCTTTTACAGTGGCTAGCAATGCTAACTCAAAGTTCACGCCCCTTTCAGTTGAACTCGAGCCGCTCCGTCCAATGAAAACGCTCCGAACGGCATGCGCGTTAGCTGAAACGAAACCTTCCCATGCGATTCCAATTGTGTTAAATTGTATTTTGTTAATGAGTAACCTCACCTGTGTCCGCAATCAAACAAATATGTTTATTAAAGTTATTTGAGCAATGTAATAGTGTAAATGAAACCTTCCCATGCAAAGGCCACTGTGCATAACTATTTATTATGGACAACCGTTACATATCTATAGCATTTTGTTGATCTCTTTTATTCACAAACAAATAATTTTGTTCATGGTTCATACGTTGTAAATGTGTCATTTAATTAATTGTAATTTATTTTCGAACTAAAACATAGGGCCCAATCTTACCGCAAGAGGGCAGCGAGACTGGTTCTGAATGTGGGACAAAATTAGTTTCAGTTTAGTTTTTCTGAAAAAGGTCTTAATGCCCTGGTAATAACAGTTCTTTATACCACAGGTAACACGTATTTTTGATGGCTTACTTTAATCATTGTTATATTTGAGTATTTTTTCATCTCAATTGTATTAGAGTAATAGTAGTATATAGTAATAGTATGGTTAAATCCTTGACAAAACTAATATAAGCCCTATTTACTGGTGCAGACGGTTTACCATTTGAAGGAAATTTCACTGCTCAGACAAATTATCTTTTAATGGACAATCAGGTGAAGAAAAAAAAGATATACAGTGGTTGTACATGTGAAAGAGATTTTATCCTATGTTCAGCACAATGCTCATCTAAAAAGTAAGTTCAAGGTAATTGATTTGCACTGCATGTCCTAAAGCTAGTTACAGGTGATGGCTGAATTTCTTTTTGAGTCAATAGTCTGAGGCCTAACAGCCAAAGTTCCATGTATATAAAAGTATAGCTCCCAAAATGTCACAGCATACAAAGAAATGATAAGCCAATACAAGTCTTCCCAATTAACTTCAGCTGATATCGGCTTTACTTTGCAATCAGCAGGTAGATAGCAATCAACTAAGAAAGGCAAACAGTTGTCCTCCATTCACACTCATTTGCCTAAAGGCTATGGTCTTATCTAAAATAAAATAACAAAAGATAATAACTGTGATTCAGCCAAACAATGAAACAATGGCAATCTTATTTTGGAGTAGCATAATACTAGTGACATCATACCTCAACTAGCAGCATTGCTGAAAATAAATAAATTATACCTCAAAGTAAAGTTGTGAGTGTCCATGCTGTTTCAAACATGCATGGCTCCAACTTTGGCATCCCAAAGACTTGAAAAAAGTTGAATGTTAAAACTGGTGCTACACATTTCAGGATTATCCCTATAGCACAATTCCTCCTTTCTGAAGTAAAAAAAAAAAACTAAAGACATGTGACATGAGATGCAATTGAATGAATATTTTCCATTACATCATTGTGTAGAAATCAATTATAAAATGAGCGAAACCCTTGAAAGCTATTTCCATCAGTCATTCGTGGCAATCCTCTTCTTCATGCCTTGTACTTCTCTTTTCCGGTTTCACTAATTACACAGATATGCTGAAAAAAACATTTAATTCCATTAGAGCTGTCAGTGAATAATTGATTTGACTGACGATCAAGAGTTTACATTTGTATACTTACATTCAGATCTCTAAAGTACTCGTTGTAGTCTAGCGCATACCCAACCACAAATTTGTCTGGGATCTCAAATCCTACAACTGGAAGTAATTGCATAGAATAATTACAATAATTACTTTTATTTGGTTCGCAAAAAATACAATCTCAATAAATGTAACTTAGAAATGATCAAATTAGGGAAACGGTGAACATAATTGTTGGTCAAACTTACAATCTGGCCTGTAGCCAACACTTCTTGGCGTCCTCTTCACCAGCAAACTGTGGGCGATACCAAAATGACATGATGGTGAAAACTTTAAAAATGAAACAACTTTTATGCTCTTCAAAGTGCGAGATTTAAGTGCAAAAGAAAAGACTTAAAACATAATTGAACAATTATACAAAAAAATAAGAATCAATGAATGGAGTGTGCGGCCCTACAAAGGCAAACCGCAGTAACTAACATGTTTTGCAATTCATGGCTCAAAATTAAGTTTTAGATAAAAAGGTGTACAAAGTGCAAATTACAGAATTGGGCTCAAAACCAAGGAAGCCTGCAGTATTTGCAAGACACTGCAGGTATTACGGACCGCCTTTGTCTATATACATCACCAATCAAGTGATAGAGATTGAGCTGTTTGTACAAGATGATGATGAGTTATGAAGATGAGGTTAAAGCCATGGGAGGCAATTTGGAGAAACTAGCAAGCATCTGCAACATTTTGAAATGTCGAACCCAAAATAAACCCACCACTTCCTTTAAGCCTCCCTGTTTGTTAATGTTGGAAGATATCTGAATTGAAAAACTACTTACTGCACTTTGCTGTTGTACTGGTGTTTGTATTGCTCGTATAGACATACATAGTAATACAAGGCAAGTATCTGTCAAAAATATAGGTTTTTTTTGTAGGGATCCAATTCATCATTGATTCATCATTGATTCATCATTTATCAATGGTTTTTCCACCTATCTACTTACAACCAAAACTGGTTGGACATGAAGAACATGAAAGCCATTGTTCCAGTGTTGTCTCAGATGCAGTTTGCCTTTGTTGGGCAGTGTTGACCCACCACATGTAGCACAATAAAAACCTTAATGGATTCTCTAGTTATGATTTAAAAGACAGCCACAAGTAACATTACCTTGCTACTTTAACCATTTTGGGATTGTACTGTTTAAGTAGTTCCAATAGCGTCATCATTGTCTTCCCCGTATCGATAATATCCTTGAAAGAAGAAAGGGAGAGCTTCTCATGAATGACATCATCACGCAAGAGTGTAAGACTAACTAAAGCCAATAGGGAAACCAAGCTTACCTCCACAATCAAGACGTTCTGTTTGGGAAAGACAAATAATAATAATAATTAACTTTTAACGTTTGTTAAAATAAAAATGGAAACGGACCCACTGGTTATATAAACACAAAGGAATGTTTTGTATCTTTAGAGCTACAGCCTGTTTGCTGGATAAAAAAAAACATACACCATGTATTACGATATATCACCCCGAGTCTCTAGAATGTTGACTGATGTTAAACACAGTGGTGAAAGTTTGTTCACTTACTACAGCAAATAAACAGTGGACCTCTTGATGCTATATGTGCAAAAGTCTAGTTTTTTTTTCACCACAATATAAAACAACCAATTAAAAAGAATATAGTATTCATGGCACACATCATGTGGTTTGCAATGCTCACCTTTCCTGTGAGTGTAGACAGGTCATCCCCACCTATTACTTTTATGTCCCCCGTGGACTGGTCATTCTATCAAGAAACAATCAAAGGTCACCTTAGTTATCTGTAGTAGTATCTGTAGTTATCTTATCTGTTCTCGTGGTGAGTTATCTATTAATACATGCAGATTTTAAAGATGGGGACAAAGGGGAAATGATTAACCCTTGTATTATTTCTTTCAATGAATTCAATGGCTTTGTTTGTGCCATTACCCAAAACGATGTCACCAAGCTTGAGACAGAAACACAAGCCACTCGCACACATCAAGTAAACCTAGAATAAGCAGAATTACGCTGTAGCTCTTCAGACGGATGAAGTCCACGGTCATTGGGATCGACTGGTCACTATTCCTGTTCAGGGCCTTGATGTAGTCCAACAGGTCAGCAAAGAACTTGTAGCCGCCCTTGAGCACACACAGAGCCACGATGTGGTGGCCTCCCATGTCCTTCATGATCTCCCTGGCTAGCCTCTCCGTCCTGTCAGGTGAATGCAGCCTCATAAACAAACGTCTTATGGAGCATGGATCGTAGAGCAGAGCTGTCGTTAGGGCAGCGCTGTAGCTACATACAATGTCAGAAAATGTGAGGATCAAACACTTTTCCCCAGCATGAGATACCAACCTGTCCAGGATGAGCCCGTGTGGGATGTAAACCCTCTCCAAGTCAGCAGCATAGTGCTTTGGTATGCAGAAAAGGTCCAGGCCATAGCCCTGCTCCTCATCACTGATCTGAAATACGCATGAAATTCAATTAAACGCATGTTTACTAGTTCAAGTAATGAGAAGTAATGAGAAGACAAGAGCGTGTGTGTGGGTCTGTATGCACGTGCACTTTCTGTTTTTCTGCTCAAAAGAGAGTTCCCCGAAGAGGTAATTTAGAACGCTGGCGAATTGATCAGATGCTGCTCATACAACATAAACCAAGATAAGCCATTGTAAAACTAGTATAAGTGTTATTGTATTGAACCAAGTAATAACAATATGCTGCTTTTCTCCAATTCAATTGCTAGAAAACGCTGACAGTCACGTGAAGCTAGAAAATGTATGGCATGTCATGTGACAACATGGTAGCCTCAACAGAACTGCCAGTACCAATTGGAATAACATGCCACACACAAACACAAGCCCAAACCTCCACAAGGCAGGGGTGGGCATTTTCTCACAAGCAAAGACGAGCAAAAATCTGTTCCCATGGTGGCTAGGGTTTGGGTTAGTCAGCTGAAAACAAGCCTCCTTGTTTTAAAATAGCCAGCAGCTGTAGGGGTACTCAATGTACCATGGGTACTCAATGTAAAGGTTCCACTGTCGCTTTGCTGTGAGAAAATGTGCAAATGTTTACTTTATAGTCTTTCCATGTATGGTTATAGTTGGGTTTGGGGAACGTAGCACAGAATAATCGCAATATGTTTTAAAATAAGTCAATGAGGGTAAACCTTCTGTAGTTGAATGACCAGCACTATTGAACTCAACAGAGTGTTGCAATTGTGTTAGACGGGGAGTATGGATTGTTGTGAAACATTTCAAGAATGTATTCTGGGTTATCTGTCTGTGAAGGTCATTTGGATCTCTTTCATGAAGCATGGGTTTAAGCTAAAACGTTTACTTTGAGGGCTTAAACTCTGTCGACAAGTCATGTACTACATGTTGTTTGTTGTTTGTTTCCCAGCAAAAAGAAGCATGAAGAGTAGTATGCACTTACTGGCTAGTAGGTGGTGTGTACGATATGAATAAATGTGCATTTAGGTTGATACTATTCAACCTATTTAACCAATCAACCTACTGACAAAATGGTGTTTTGCATAACCTTCCCTTATAATACTCTATTGTAGTTGTTATTGGAAACATTTTGTTTGGTTTGGTTTTGTTTACCATTAAAATAATAGTACATCCACAATCCCCGAACATCAAGTGTTGCGCGCAAGTAAAACAAGTGCATCGCGTTTCCTGTACACGTTAGCATGTCTATACGTACATTATTGCATTGCACAGGTTTAAGCAATTGTGCTGTGTGTATCTTCCCATACTGTGCATTTTCCTTTGACAGGTTTTTTGGGGCTGGTGCGCGCGCTCGCTCACGTCACACGTGCCATGCGTGCAGCACGCGAGTGACAAGAGGACGCAGGCCGCGCACTAACACAGTCCCTCCGACGTGGTCGACGTTAGTCCTCCTATGGACCCTAAACGCATAATAAACCAGTAATATCATTACTGGTGATATTACAAGGAGCTTCTCCGCGGATTTTTCGGTTTCTTTAATCGCGGAACATGAACCCAAACCCCTTATAGAGTTACACCCGAAGCAGTCGTCCTCTGGTCATTCCGACTGCTAAAAAAACAATACTTACCACGACAGAGGAGCCTGGTGTCGCCATGTGAATAGCGGTATGTTTGACGCACTCCACAACTCGAGTTTACGATAATATCCAAAAGTTCCGCTCAAGGTACCGTCACAGAGACTTCACTGTTGTTGCAGATGCATTGCTTGCTAGCGTACTACGTTGCTATGACGGGTTTTCCGCTGCCTACTTGACTTGACGCAGAAAGAGGGTGGGCGAGGGGGACTGTCCTTTATTTAGTACCGCCCTTGTGGGAGAAGTGAGCTATATTATGTAGTATCGATAGTTTCGCCTCTCGGTGTGCAATAGCTCTTCATCCCTTAGTCGTTCTTATGAAATTCTTCTGATTTGGCTTTAGCCCCAAAACGCGGTAGTTGCATTGTCTGCATGTGCTGTCAGGTAACGTGCGGTGAGTGATGAGCCACCCACAGTGGAGTTCAATGGGCCTGTTGAATGGAGAAGTGATATTTATTTTTCGCCTGATGCAATCTGTCCGAGACGTGTCATCGAAAACATTATTTGTTCCAATTGAATGGATATCTTGTGGAGAGTTCAGGGGTAATTAAGAAGAAATATAAAAAAAACAAACACCACATTTAATAGTCGAGATAGAAGTGCATGCTGGCAAAAAACTTTAATTGTGACTGTATGAATTCAAATATTCAAAATCATTCACGGTGATGATGATGATACAGTAGCAAAATGTTACATACAAAGAAAGAAGGGCTTCCAGACCATATGACAAGATTAATCAAATTGCACAGCTTCATAGAGACAATAAGAAGTACAACCCTCTTAAACGTGAATCCATCAGAAGCTAGGCTATAGGAAGAATATGTCTGTCTTAGGCAAGTCAAATGTAAACTATGGGACACATAGGCAAGATATATGGCAATCCAGAGATCCGTCCAATCATATATCATTTTGTGGTCAAATTACATATGCCTTTACTTGGCCCAAAACCGAGACTACAAGAGAAAGAATTAGGCATGGTACTGCAGAACCATGGCGCGATTCATGGGCAGGGAAATTGTTCATCTGTCACCCATGGTACATGACATGAATGCTTCATGAAGACTGCATATCCTGATAACACATCTGTCCCCTGGAAGAATCTGGAGGAGACTATCTGTTGGCCAAGATTCAGTAATTAAAAATAGATAATTTTGTCCCATCTTTGAACTCTTCTTCTGCCCCAAATGTGTGCTCCACATGTTGAACCTGTAAAAAGTGGAAAAACAACATTACGCCACATTTTAGTTGCATTGGTGTGAGAGTTATGTTGTACTACGGCATTGCATTCCCGTCAATGACTTGCTACATTTGTGTTGAGTCATGGAGTAGCATATGCATTTCAACACGCAAATATGGTCAGTAGATTCATGTTATTAGACCGGTTCATCACCTAATTTCCATTCAGCTGCGACTGGGTTAGTGTTGCTGCACGGTCATTTGCAGCCCGCTCTCGACTCCGATTCTCTCTTTCCTCGTCCTCCTCATCTCTCTCTTCATTGCCGCTGTGATTCTTGCAGTATAGTCTAAATACAAAAAAAAAAACAGTGTATGTGTATATATATATATATATATATATGTATATGTAGTGGTCATTTCTGTGTGACGTGGAACTGACGAATCCAACTCGAGAATAACTACAGCTGTTATCGTTGTAAAACTTAGGAGTTTACGTTGTGTTTGTGCTTACTTGTAGATGCCACGAGCCATGTTTTCAATATACTTGGCTTTGTCCTGCAAGCCGCAATGATAATGGTAGGTCTTCGCACATGCCTTGATCTCACACCCAATTGTTGCTCCTAACTGACTGCAGAGCGTACATTTCTAAAACGCAGCAGAAAAATTAGTCACTTTATTTGGAAATACACAAAGTGTAAATATCTGACACTCAATTGAATCCAAAAAAATGCTGTTTGGATAAGGCTGAGCCACACACCATTCTTTTCCCTCGCTTAATTTCCTGGATGACCGTTTTGACATCAAAATTTCCAAACTCGGCCCGTGAAGTAGTGGTTAGCTGAACTGTGCCAGATGAAAACAGCTGTAGGAAAACAACAGTATGGGGGGGAAAAAAACAAAACGATCATCATGAAAACGTTCCAGTGTTTTAAACACACCCAAAATGGTTCCTGTCAACATCAAGCAGGGTGATGCTCAGCACTCACCATACACCTGTAGTGCGCGGCAACCTTCTTTGCATTATCAGTGTGGAGCACACCCCTGGTCTGGTTCTCTTCATCCCCTGCATGGCAGAAGCCACAGCGCTGCCCGCTGTCTCCTGGGCTAGTCCTCAGTGGCGACCGGTCTCGCTAAAATGTTATGGTAGGTTAACGTTATGTTCACAAGTTATTCCTTACACTCTTCATATTTGCTTGGGAGATGAGCTACTGAACCAAAAATGTTATAGGCCCGGTATAGACATGGGTTGTGTTGGGTGAACGGGCTTGCTGTCGTACATGTGATGACCGCTCCTCATCGGCACCCTGGGAGGAGGTAGAACATCCATCTTCTGACTGGCCATGAGATCCAAGCTTGTTTCTCCCCTTCTCAAACCTTCCACGACCCTTACTTTGGGGAGGGGAGGAATCGGACTCATTGGCCACATCCTCCTCTTCATCTGGAATGGAAAACATAAAAGGAATGAATTGGTAAAAATAAAAACACATGACACAACATACCCCCAAGCTAAACATTAAACTGACAAGAGCCAAGAAACATCCCGTTGGAAAGATGTAGTTTTAGAAGCAGGACACACTTTCTCTCAAATACATTTTGGTGTCAAACACTGATGATTAAACCGCTGTAGGCTAAACGCATCACTGCTACTGCACATTGTGAACTTTGACACAACTGCCAAACTCGCTAATGTTGGGGGATATAATTACAGGTTTGGTTTGCATAAATGATATCGGAGCATATATATATTATATAATTGGTTGGCTATAACATTCTAAGACATTACAACATTGAGACCAAATGAAAGTGCACATTGCTGGCAATACCTTTATAGACGTCGTAGTATGTCCTATATCTTTACCAGTTCATACAGAATTATCAAAAAGACAAATTGATTTGCTTTGCCATTTGTTAAAAAGTAAAGCCTGAGAATGTGTCCTGTAGTTTTGCTGAAATAATAACATGGTGGTGTGAAAGATTTTATTAACATGACCTCAAACCCAAGTACTGGAGGCAGTAGCAGCTTACCAGCCAATGGTAATATGAAGCTGACTAAGAATCCTTCCAATCAACAATAAGGCCTCTCATTGTGAAGAACTGTTAAGCATTTTGCCAAAGGAAAGGAATGTGATGTCCCAATGTAGAAGTCATGTTACATGTTATAAATAAAAGAAGATCAAGTTACCTTCTGGACCATCCCGGGAGGCATCTCTGTGTTTGCGACAATAAACACTGCAGGTAAGAAAGAGAAGGAAAATTTAAATATGTGTTGATTGTATTCTGTACGTTATCTTTACTGATTGTTGAGTGCAATGTGACTCACAGATAGATCCCTTGCGAGGGATTCTCTTTGATCTGTGCACGGTCTTTCAGAGCACAGTAGTAATGATAAGTCCTCCGGCATGTCTTCACATCGCAGCCGATGGTAGCTCCAGGTCGGTGACAAGAGGAGCACATCTGAAACACAGAACACAGGAAACCAGTTATTATTAAAATAACCAGATTATTTTGTATTCAAGCTTATTTAGTACGCTAATTTAGAACAAAGCCGAAGGAGGGTCATTTTTTTCTGGGTTTATGCTGAAGAATGCAATTTACACAACAATGTAAATATTGACATGAGGTGCTGATTGTGTGTATGTGCAAAAGTCCAAAAGCCTCTACATAGACTATACACAGGTTGCCAAAAATGTCTTAACTTTGGACACTCACCAATTTGCTTCCTCTTTTGATCTCTTTCTTCACATCCTCAATGGAAAATCCTCCAAGGTTGTCACTGTCTAAGTGTGAACTTACAAGTGCCGAGGAGAAAAGCTACACAGGATTTAAAAATGTTAAAAACGTTATACTTTATCTCTATAGATATCTATATATAGCTCTCTCTCTCTACATACATACATACATGATACACATACATATATATATATATATATATATATATATATATATATATATATACACATGTATATATACACACATATATATATACACATGTATATATATATATATATATATCTCCTGTGTGTATGT
>OMKQ01034061.1:0-10604 GCA_900302335.1 Phycis phycis
CCGCAATCTCGTTCTTTCGGTCACTACCCAGAGCTCATGACCATAGGTGAGGGTTGGGACGTAGATCGACTGGTAAATTGAAAGCTTTGCCTTCCGACTCAGCTCCCTCTTCACCACAATGGTCCGGTACAATGCCCGCATTACTGCTGACGCTGCACCAATCCGCCTGTCCATCTCACGCTCCATTTTACCCTCACTCGTGAACAAGATCCCGAGATACTCCTTCACTTGGGGCAACAACTCCCTCCCAACCCGAAGGGAGCAGTCCACCGTTTTCCGGCAGAGAACCATGGCCTCAGACTTGGAGGTGCTGACTCTCATCCCAACCACTTCACACTCGGCTGCAAACCGCCCCAGTGCATGCTGGAGGTCACAGTCTGATGAAGCCAGCAGAACCACATCATCTGCAAAAAGCAGAGACGCAATTCTGAGGTTCCCAAACCGGACACTCTCCTCACCTCGGCTGCGCCTCGAGATCCCGTCCATGAATATCACAGAATCGGAGACAAGGGGCAACCTTGGCGGAGTCCAATACCCACTGAAAACGTGTTTGACTTTGTGCCGAGAATACGAACACAGCTCTCACTTTGGTTGTACAAGGACCGAATGGCTCGTATCAACGGCCCCGGTACCCCATACTCCCTCAGTCCCCCCTCTTCAGCTCAGGTATGAAGTGGGAGTTTCCTTGATTGAGGATCCTCTGCAGTTCACCCATTATCTGCCACAGAAAGACAGGTAGAAAAATATATATAAAAATAAAATATCAATGTGTAAACTAATGTCTTACTACTACTTATTTAATTTGCTTACATGATCCACTTGCCTGAAGCAGGGATATGCTTGAAGAATTTTGGTAGGTCTGTCCTGCTCTTTCATCACATCAGAGTCAATGTAAGCCCGTCTTGCTTGGTACGCAAGGTCCAAGAGCTGGGCAACATCCTTCTTGTTGGGTCTGGGCCTGGATTTGTATAGCTCCTGCAGAACTTTGTAGTGTCTTGCCTGGTTCTGTGGGCTGTCAGTAGTTTCAGGCCCTCCTGTTGAAATTAATTTACTATCATTACCATTACAGTTTTAAGAAATATAACAACCACCATACAAGCATTGATCCTAAATAAAGCATATCCTCCTACCCACTCAGCTCCACCGGCTGCAGACCTGTCCCGCAGCATTGGGTAGTGCTCAATGAGACGCATAGCCATCACAGTTGCACGGATCACGGTTGCACGGATACTGGAACTCATCCCCCGCAGCTCTCTTGATGGCAATCATGCTTGTTACTGTATTTCTTATTACGCGACAGCGAAGCTCTTTGGAAAGTGTGTAGTCCTCTTCTCGTCCAGAACGTTGTTTTTCAAAAAAGGTGCTTGTTGATGCTCCAGCTCTGTGTCTGTGTATACCACATATTGCGGGCTTACAAGCTGTACAGTTCTGCTGGTAACATGTTGGTCCCCTAGGTTTGAAGGGGGGAGAGAAGTGGGAGAGGAAGAAGGGGTGGACAAAGGGGTTGAGGTAGTGGGGTAGCGGGGAGCTGGCAAGCTCACAAGTCCCAGAGGAGGTGCCAAGGTTGGAGTTGGTCTGACTCTTCATCCTGAAAAAGACAAGCATTTATCACAAGTCAATAGCAGCGCAGTAGAAACAACAACACCAAAAAGTCAATGCCTTAAATTATGAAACACAGCATGATCAAATCTCCACAATGTTAAAATCTAAAATTACCTGATTTTCTCCTTAAACAGTGCTCAGGCACTTGTGGGGGTCAGTCAAAAGATGACCCCCACAAGGGGGCTGACAGACATGTTATAAATATTATACAAATGGAGAATATGACTAACTGACAGTCATAATTTGAAATTCATACAGCACTTTCAAATATTAATCACTGCAACCAGTCACTCCTATAGCGGCCTTCATAAATACTAATAAAACAATTCTTAATTCATAGAACCCCCCAATTTTAGTAGATACTGTGGTGAAGTCCATCAGCGATATATCGTTTCACTTAGTTTTTTCCCATACAGTCTGTTTTTTCCCCGTCGTTTTCAGAGACTGCAGAAGAAACTCTTACTTGTGCATACGTTTTGAATATAACTTTGTTAGCTTAAAATGATTTGGCGGTGCGTTATCTGCCTCGATTTCATCCGTTTTTCGCTGAAACTCCTACTGAGCCACGTCAATCGAATGCACAGCCGCAGTCCTGATTTCAGGTTGCTGTGTGGTATTGACGGGTGTACTGAGGAATATCGAGTGTACGACTCATTCTATCATCATGCAAAGAGAAGACACTCCAAACATCTTATTCAAAGCACCAGTCCAGGAGATGGCAACCACGCAAATGAACGGCCTCAAGAGGGAATCCAAGAACCGCTTCAGGAACAGGTGAGTAACTGGTACCATTGCCCCATTTTTTTTCATCCATGACGTCCTGTTATTCAATTCAATTCAATTTTATTTATTTATAAAGCATGCAGACTCAATGTGCTTCACAAGAGGTATACATAGTTACAGTAAAAATAGTTACATAAAAATCAATTAGGAATCAATTGTGCAAAAAGTGCAAGTAAACAATCATATGTATGCCATCTTCACCACATGCATATGCACATACATATGCTTTAGGACCCTCTGACTGACTGATAACTTGTTGCTTGTTCCAGTGGGTGAAACTAACGCTGACACAGGGATGATTTACCATAGGAAGTTTGCTGTTGCGTTTTATTTTGAAATTTACCGGATGTCTTGTGCGATTGACTTCCTGTGTTGCGCGATCTAATCGATGTGGATTGACGTGTCAAGGCCGAGTGATGGAGCGATCTGGGCAAAATAGACCGCACAAGAAGTCAAAGCCGCACAGAGCATTTTCAAAATAAATACAACGGAAAAACTTACGATCATAGATCATCACTTTGTCAATATTAGCTTCACGTGCTGGCACAAACTACCATCGTCAATCAGTCAGAGGGTCCTACAGGTAACAGGACGTCATGAACGAAGAAAAAAATAATATAATGCTTGACTTCTATGACTTCTATGAAGTCAAGCATTCTTCTGCTTGGTTTGTGTGAAAATATTTAAATATAAAAATGAATGAAATATACCTGTGAAATTAAGTAAAATGTCAAGTCATTTGTTTCTTGTATGTGTGATACAGCACAATAACCTGATTTAACCTGATTAACAGGATTCATAGGATTGCAGCATCACCAACTCTCAACTTCTCTGTACAACTGACATGGATGAAGGGCAGATGGACAACAACCAGTAAGTTACTCTTCTGGTGACAGTCTACTGAAATTTACCATCAAAGAATCACAATGGATATTGAGTCCAATAAATTCTCAGCCATTGCATATCAGGTTGAGATCCCACACATTGTTGTCTGTATTGTATCAGCATATTATTTGACACCTCATGTGTGAATGAAAAGACAATCAAAAAGCTAAAATGAGAAAAGATAATTTAACATTCAAAGGACTAGTTTTAAGGACTATTTATTCTGTGATTAACATTGTGCTTGATATGTAACTATGAATGTCAGATCAAATTACATCAGGATACTTATTATAATTTCAACTTTTTTAGGATCTGACCACACAGGCCTTTGTGATAAACGCTCGGGCCAAGCACCGTCTCTCACAGGTAAAATGTTTTTTTCATAACAGCCCACAGTTTCTATTTGCTCGTTTACAGTTAGTAAAGTAGAGCTTGTTGTTGAAAAGGTCCTGTTATGGTTGGTGGTCAATCTGCCTGCCGTGTTCTCCAGTTCACTACAGTCATTTGCCTATGATAATGTCCATGTCATAAGCCAAACTGTTTGTTAGTGTGTCATGAAGTTGTGTTACTCTCGTCAGTTTCTGAGAGGCGTGAATGACGTTGTTGCTGGAGCGCAGCAGCACCAATCATCACTGGTGAGCAACGTCAGGAGCCAGGGAGAGCAGGTGCTGAAGAAGCATTCGGAAAACACATCAGGACACCTTCAAAGAGAGGTAATGGATGTACTTGACAGTTTTGTTGACCCATTCACAAGTGCTACAACAACATTTCGACAGAACAGTGTCACGAGGAAGCAGTTAAGCATTTTGGATGCGGACGGAATTCCAATTTCTCCAACTATATGGAAGAGGAAACACGGAGCATCTGAAGACGTTTTCATTAAAGACAAAGTCTTTCATTACATACCATTGGTCAAAAGTCTAGAACAAATTCTTATCACACCTGAAGATATTCTCTATGATTGAGAAGGGACCACAAAGGTGCAAAGAGGGTTTTTTTCAGGACATTGTTGATGGCGTCCTTTTAAAATCACATCCCTTCTTTTCAGAGAAACCAAATGCATTGCAGATTATACTGCACACAGATGAAATAGAGAGTTGTAATCCACTAGGATCCTTCACATCAAAAAATAAGCTGTTGATGGTGTATTACACCCTAGCAAACATGAATCCAAAATACAGGTCTAAACTTGCTGCTATTAGGTTACTTGCCGTGACTAGATCCGTCGACCTCCGTCAATGTGGTGTAGATGTGATATTGAACAGAATCAAAGAAGACATGGATGCATTGTACAATGGTGTTGAAATGCAAACAATGAATGGACAGAAAACTATTTTTGGTGCCGTGGTCTCTGTCTGTGGTGACACGCTGCCACAGCATGAACTGGCGGGGTTCAAGGAGGGTGTTGGCTTTGCTTACAGTGAATGTAGACACTGTGAGTGTTCCTTTGAGGACATGCAGTCACACTTCAACGAGGATGCATTTACTAAAAGAACCTTGAAGAAGCATTTCAGACAGACCCGTGAAATAGAAAAGGCAGATACAGACTTGCTTTGCAACAACTTGAGAACAACATATGCGATCAATTGAAGGAGCAAAATTTGTTGAATTCCCTGCCTTTGACATTACACAACAAACTCCTCAAGACATTAAGCATGTAATTCTGGAGGGTACAGCTCCTTTGGAAATCAAGTGTGTGTTGCAGCATCTTGTTCAGTCAGAAGTGATGGATCTGGACTCTGTGAATTCTGCTATTTTGGGTTTCCCTTATTCCCCTCTGGATGTGAGAGATAGGCCATCCTCAATTTCACAGAGTACATTAATGTCAACTGATGGTAAATTAAAACAGTCGTCTGGGCAAATGCTTGTCCTGCTAAGGATATTATCATTTGTTTTGGGGAGCTTGGAGGACAATGCATATGTGCATCTAATAAATGAGCTAATAGAGATTGTGCAGATAGTGTTTGCTCCTGTTCTTACCATTACATCTGTTTCTAGATTGAAGTCACTGATTGAAATTCATATGAAGCATTGGAAGGAGCTTTTCCCAGAACGCAATATTACAGCTAAACAGCATTATCTGATACATTTGCCATCACAAATGAAATCTCTGGGTCCAATGGTTAGACATATGTGTATGCGGTTTGAATCTAAACATTGCCTCTTTAAGCAATGGGCTTCACAGGTCAATTTTAAAAATATTTGCAAGTCTTTGATCAGTCAGAACCAAATTTATGAAAGCTGCCAAAATGTTGACCCTTCTTTACACCCAATCTTTTCAAATGAAAGAGAGATGGGACCTGTATCTGAGATTCAAGACCAGCATTTACAAGGAAAACTGAGAGACTTCCTAGGTTATGATGAAGTAAACCACACTGTGTCAGTCAAGTGGCTTATGATAAATGGCAATAAATACATAACACAGAAGTCAATGATCCTTGCCAAAGTAGTAAATGGTAATATGCCAGAATTTGGACTCGTCAAAAACATATATCTTGTTGATTCTAGGCTTTATGATTTGGAATACCAACCATTTCAAACTATACACTTTGATAGAAATGTCATGGCATATCAAGTTGAGGTACCTTGCGCAGGCTACTGAGTTAGTCGATACTGAAAACCTGGTGGATTTGACCCCTTTTCACACAACTAGCAGCAAAGGCCAAATTTTGTACAGATAAAATACTATCTTGGGGATGTAATACAATTGTGCAACAGTGAAAAATAACTCATGGTGTGTTCCCCAGGTATGGTATCACCAGCTTTTAAAGTAGCCTTGTAATTTGACCTCGGGAGATCAAATTATGGGAAGTTTGTAGCAGATGAAAACATACAATACAGTGAATTTTCTGAATGTATAATGATGAACTTTGTTGTTTATCATTTCATGGTTGAAATTGTTTTAAATGTTACATGTTAAATGTTTAAATATCAAGTGTCAATTTACTGTTCTGTGCCAATGTACCAGTGTATTACATACATACTACACAACAATACATACTTCTATTGTTTCATTGATAATAAAACAATTGATTCCATCTGGCTGCTTGTTTTAAGTATGTGAAGAGATAAAATGATGTCAAAGTTATGATTTCTTAGTTATGCTTGAAATAAGAAATTATTACTTTGAAAAAGAAGTTTGAGAATGTTTTATATGTGTAAGTGCCGATGAAACATCTTTGTAACTTTGTAACTCTTTTGATATTCTAGCTTCAAGCATGTACTTACTCAAAATAGGTCATAAAATCTCAGTAACAAGCTGTAATATCTTATTTAGATAATTAAGGACCGAAACACTTAAAACAAGTGAAACAGTCTAACATAAAAACTGCTTACTAAGAAGAACTATCTTGTCAGACAAAAAATTAGCATACATCCCCTTGATCCAAGATATTTCATCTTACTTAGATTTCACTTTTTGCACATTGACCAATCAAACCAAACTTTATGTTACTTTATTCTTCTGTTGATGGGATAAAGGCAAAGTGTTAAACGCAGGTGTCGCTCACAGGACCCGTGTTCTCCTAGGGCCCTCTGGTGCAAGAAATGAGCAGACTCATAATTTGTGTCATGAGCAACAACTGTGTGTGTTCTACATCGACCCCCCCCCCTAAAAGGGTCCATTGCACAGAATAATGAACTCTGCTTCATTTTGGAACAGCAACTGAATCTGTGTTTACACTGCATAGTATGGTATGGTACTGACTGTACCCAGACGCTGTTTCCTCTGCAAAAAAACATGACCGGGAAAGGAGGCTGCCTCTAGTCCACCTCCTGCGCAGTTGTCAGTTATGTTGATTGCTGGATCTCAAAAGTGTGTTAAAAATGTTACTCAAAATATTGCTTATGCCTTTGCTTCAACTTCCAAATCTAAAGACATCTGCCTAATTTCTTTATGCCTTGAACGCGTGTTTGGATCAGGCATTTTAATTTGTATGAAGTGCAAATAATGTGAAGGCACCTCCTCTCCCAGAGAAGTGTTTACACAGGGCAATGTCCTGTGGACCGTCTGCCATTCCCTGAATATTCCCATCTAAACAATCAAAATGGAGGACATGCAGAACGAGGCTGGCAGATATAATAACACAAACAAATTTGTCGATGAAGAGGATTTCTCGGATACGCAGGACCTAAACGGTATAGTACCGAAATACAACAGGGAACAGTACATTTTGTAAGAGCAGTATTTTTGATAGTATCACTTCATGTCATATATGCTGAAACGGACAACAGACAAACTTCAATAATTAGCTTGAAAGTGACCGAGTGCTGATGTTACCGTTTGCAGACCTGAACGTTGACCTCTCACCTCTCTGTATAGTGTCCATCTCTGCAGGAGTCTCGGGTGGGAGGCTGGGTAAATCAGCAGTCATGTCCCTCATGGTCCTCGCCGTTGTTCTGTTTGCCATAGATGTTAGCCTGGGAATCTACTGTAAGTTACATTTAAAGATGTATGCTATATGTTTTTTATATATATATATTTACTGTTACATCTTTCATGCACGTCATATTAAATAGTCAGCAAAAAATGTTACATTGATTACTGATTAGACTGTAGGCACACAACTATTGCGAACGTACATATGCAGTACAAAAATGGCCTTAACCATCTGAACGCCACAAAAGGACAGTCACATAATATAGCTATAAGAAAAACATGCTGCCATTACAATCCCAATAGATAGACAGCACGTATATGTTGGCTTCTCCTTGTGTCCTTACAGACAGCCAGCTGAACCACGGTATACCCCAGAACAGCGAGAATTTCAAAAACATCATCGACACGTACAGGGGCACAATAGACAAACGGAACAAGGCGACGAAGCTGCTGGCGAGCGACCGGAGGCAACTTGACGTGACCAGGTGGGAGCTGGAGCACCAGAAGAGAAGAGGCCGGGAATACCTCACGCTGATCGACACGGCGTACAAGGACAACGCAGACCTGCAGTCCCAAGTGGCTATGATGAGT
Organism: Phycis phycis; assembly: GCA_900302335.1. Taxonomy (NCBI): domain Eukaryota; kingdom Metazoa; phylum Chordata; class Actinopteri; order Gadiformes; family Phycidae; genus Phycis; species Phycis phycis. The sequence continues at coordinate 8,240 of OMKQ01034061.1, forward strand.
AGGTGTAGGGACGTTAACGCACCATTTCCCGATATACAATCCTCGACGTATTACAATTATATTTACAAAATGCTATTGTTTTTGCACGGGTTTTCACTCCAGCGGTGGACTGTGGCCATTGTTTACCCGGTTGGATTTACATACAATCCTCATGTTTCTACTTATCTGAGTCCACCATATCGAAAAAATCGTGGCAGGAGGCAAGAAATAACTGTCAAAGGAAAGGAGCAGACCTGGCGATCATAGACAACAGTGCGAAACAGGTGGAATACATCTATTCTATATACTGTATGACTGACTTACGCGACTATCCTGTTTCATATGATCGTCAGTGGCGCGTCATGCATATGGTGATGTGAATTGACGTGTGCGTTTGTTTTCAGTCGTCGTTGAACATGCATATACAAGACAGGAGCGATGCCCATGCATCGCTACACAGTACAGGCTACTGGATGGGACTGAGGGACGTGGAAGAGGAAGGCACCTGGTTGTGGTTGAATGGAGAACCTCTCGTGGAGAAGTAACAGCCGAACACTGCGCAAACCCTCACATACACTACTGCGCTCCGTGGCTACTTATACGATTTAATTCAGTTCTAATGAATGAAATTATTTTATATTGTAATTTGGAGTGTTTAACCGATCAACAAGTTAATGGAATCGTTTAGTTTAATTGTACTTTAAAGTCAATGTATTCGTTTTGTACACATATCTGCAAAGGTTTCAGAGGATATATATATACAATCCAATACAATGCAATGTTTTTTTTTCCTTCTGTGATAGAAGCAACACATTTGCTTCATGGGTCGGCTAAACTTCAGAATAACACATCATTGAAAGAGATGGCTGTTCACAGGGTAACACAGACACTGTAACTTCAATGCGACCCCCCCCCCTACAGGTTTTGGCACGAAGGAGAACCGAACAACAATAACAACGAAGACTGCGCGGCCAACTATCGCGGGGCGAACCCTTTTAGCGCGTGGAACGACGCGCCGTGCTCACATTCGCTGCGATGGATTTGTGAAATGCCCGCTTTAAGCTGATGGTTTGTGCCAGCGGTTGTGGATTCACATGAAAAATATTTCTAAGATGAATAAAAAACAAACGTGACCGATTTCGTCAGAGATGGCTTAGCTTCACAATTGATTTGACAAGTAAGTTGATGGGACAAGAGGCGTTCCCAGAGTGCGGATACAGACAGCACTGGGACTTTTAACTCTACACGTATCACTCCGCTTCACTAGTGTTACTAATAACTTAGCCTACATTAAAGATCATGGGTTAGGGTTAGAGTTGTGTGATATTGCTTAAACATATCTGTTTAAACATAAAATGTATATAATTTGATACCAGGTTCATTATTTAATCTCATGTCGTTAACTACTAATTGATATTAATACAACTCTAAACGATCAACTCAAACTTGATATGTCCTTGATGTAGCTCACGTACATGTGCGTTGTGTATTGCAAGCATAGCCTCTGCCTGGTTATCATTTCAATCCAAAACCAGGTTAAGGCCCGAGTGGGCCTGCAATTCTGCACTTTGTACCAAATGAAACAATTCTGTTTGCGCAGCTTCAAAGTGAACCCCCCCCCCTCCAAAGAACTGGCCAATAACGACTCCCTGCTGGTCGCTACTGAACGTCATGGTCACAGTCAGAGGCCTGAAGGACCCCACAGGGGTGGAGAGAATAAGGTGTAATTTATATCAGTAATGCATTATGCTCTCTCGGTCTACAATAATAAATAACTAGCACCATAAATAATCACACATATCTTTTAATGTACATTTATCTACATGTAATGCATAAAAAAAAGACAATATATGTCTGAAACTATGGAAATAAAAATCTCATATCAAAGATGTGATATTCAATTTATTACAATAAATATCTATTAAATATCATATATTATTTTCTTAGCTATTTACATGTTAGCATTACAGACCTTGTCCACTAACCACCGGCTCGGACCACGGACTCTATAAAAACCCCTGCTGCAGGTCTCAGAGCACAGCGAAGTGCTGCCGGAGGTTCTTGAGGAGCTGCTGTGTGTCCACGTGCTCCGGGAAGTCATCCTCAGCCTTCTGGGCCGCGATGTAACTGCTCTGCAGGTCTCCAATCTGGACGCACACGCACACGCACGCACACGCACGCGCACGCACGCACACACACACACACACACAGACACACAGACACACAGACACACAGACACACAACACACAGACACACAAACACACAGAAATAAAGAGACACACACACATTCATTCACAGACACATACGCAAACACACACACCGCTGGCGTTTATTTGTAATTTTTTTTGGATATTCATAAAATTGTAAATTACACTGTTGTCCACGG
>OMKQ01034079.1:0-10240 GCA_900302335.1 Phycis phycis
AAACCTTGTGGTGAATGATAAACAATAAACTCATAACAAGCATTGCTATGATGTTATTTGAGTCCACAGCATGTAGTCACTTGCCAATAGCCATGTGTTTCTCTTGTGGCCCCCAGGTGGCAGTGTGGTGAGCACCCGGTGTTCAGAGACCTACAGCATCGGCACAGCGTGTGTCACGCTCTTCGGCTTCCCCCTGTGGTACCCCTCAGAGAGTCCCCGCACAGTTATACAGGTGAGCCCTCTCTGTCTGTCTCTCTCTCTCCTTCCCTCTATCTCTCTCTCTCTCTCTCTCTCTCTCCATCTCACCCTCTCTCTCTCTCTCTCTCTCTCTCTCTCTCTCTCTCTCACTATTCTGGCTGGGTCTCACACCTACACATGCACACTACACATAAACATAAACACCTACACACACACACCTGCACATGCCCACACGTACACACAAACACATGCACACACACCTGCGTGTTCACACACCTCCGCCCGCGCTTCGCAGGGCTACCCCGTGCTGCTCCCCGGGAGGTGCTGGGCTTTCCGTGGGGTTCAGGGCACCCTGGTCCTGTCTCTCTCCCACCCTGTCGCCATCTCCCACGTCACCCTGGACCACCTGCCTCGCTACAGCGCCCCCACTGGACGCATCGACTCTGCACCGAAGGACTTCCAGGTCTACGTAAGGCTTCCCGTTTTACGCACGCACACACGCACGCACACACACACACACACACACACACACTCACTCACTCACTCACTCACTCACTCACTCACTCACACAGAAAAAACAGCAACCCTATTAACTATGTTTTCCCACTATGTAGTCATTTTGCAGAGAGTGACTCGCAGTGAATTCAGATGCAGGTCGGAACCTACACTCCTGTGCGTGTGTGTGTGTGTGTGTGTGTTCAGCTGATCTATTCCTCTCTCCCCAGGGTATGCAGGACGACACCCTGGATGAGGCCACCCTGCTGGGGAACTTCACCTACGACCAGGAGGGAGAGTCCACCCAGACCTTTCCGATTCCGGTGAGTCTACCTCAGAGAGGGGAGAGAAGAGGGGACCAGCCTTGTGCACACACTGTGTGCGTGTGCACATCCATTACAACATCTCACACTGCTACACACAGTGAGTGTGCTACACACACACTCACTACCTTCTCCTGCCCCCCTGCAGGAGACCAGCAGCGTGGCCTACCGCAACGTGGAGCTACGGGTGCTCAGTAACTGGGGTCACATGACCTACACATGTGTCTACCGCTTCCGGGTTCATGGCAAGATGGCCGCCGCATAACAAGATGTTGTCCGCGGTGTACTGCTGGCGGCTACACGGCCCATTCACCATGTCACAACACACGCTTTGAAAGAGTACCTTAGTACAGTACGAATAATAACCATAATGATATCCAATGCTGGTTTGATACTAGTGTTTGGGAGTCTTCCTGGGAGCATCACTCAGGTCTTTCAAGAGGCTGTTGCCGAAAGGTGGATATTTAAAAAGTAAATATATATATTTTGAAGTAAAGAGCTAGCTAGCTGAGTCTATTGGCTTCTGTAACAATAGACACCAATAGAATCTAATAGAATCTGCTTTCACACCTGAAGGGTTTTCGGCATCGCGGCCTCGCGTGTGTCAGCTGAGCATACACTGCGGGGGGGGAGGGGGCAGTGGGTTTACAACATGATATAGGATTAATTATTGTGTGAATGATTATGTTATGCTTGCGTATGCTAGAAGTATTGAGTTCGATGGAGTTCATATCGGCACCTTAATTAGCAACCAAGTAATATGCTTTCGTTTCAGGTTTCACAAATATCTGTGATACAATTTCAACTGCCCAATTCAAATGTTTTTTGTATGTATATACCGTATACATATATTTAAGAATGATATATTTTTTGAAAATAGGACTTGTGACAATGTCATGTCACACAATACGTTATATTGATGGTACGGTGTGCTTTATATATGTCATCATTATTTCAGTGGATGGGATAACATTCCTTACAAAACAAAATTCATTGAACTTCTCATTTTTGTCATTCTTCATTCTTCATCATTCTTCATTTAGATTAATACGTTAAGAGTTTTCTACAAATGTAAAGCTAAAAAAAGTATTACCTAGGCTTTAAGTTGTATTTAGCATTGTCTTCATTGCTGGAATACTTGAAGCCGTGTTCACTTACCTCTGAAGCCACGTGTTCTGTCATGCTGCACGAGGCATGTCGTACTCAAGCTTTCTCTTAAGCGTTGCACTGCAGATTCTAATTGAGTAACATTTGTTTCAACTAAAGACAATACCAGTATAGTTGAAGTTATTTATCTTTCAGATTAAAAAGAAATTTAATATTCAGGGTCATACACAGGTAATTCAACATTCAGAAAATTTTGTATTGTGCTTTTTGGAATTATTTTGAGACATTTCATTTTTTCAGAGCCAAACGTTATCGGTCATCTTCTGATGGTTAATCAAAGAGCTGTATTTGTTGCCAAAAAATCGAACAAATGTGATAAATAAATAACATAACTCCATAATTATAGTCTTTTTTTTAAGTCCTCAGCTGTTTTCCCTTCTGATAGTTGCTTTTTGTGTCTAGAAATACAGTAGTTCCCAGGTCCATGTACACACATAACTTCATTTAACAATGGTGCAAACACAATAACAATTGAAGTTATTGTTGAAGTTATCATTTACTAATAAATGTATTGAATTACACACACACACACATTGCTAGAACATGTGTCTTTCAAAGGCCCAATTACCCATCACATTATTGGACAAAAAGGTGGAATTATGATCTTGAGAGTTTCAGTGCTGGTGTAGTTCAGTCCTGTCCCACTGAGTCTTCATGTCCCCTTGGTGTAGTGAGCTGCTGGGTTAGCATCTCTGCTGTCACCGAGCTGCCCTCCTCTAGTCCACCAGAGGGACATGATGATGGGTTTAGGCCCAACTGGAGATGTCATGTCAAATTTAAAAAAATGCCCAAACAGTTTTTCAAGCCTACTGTAGCCAATTAAAATGTAATTAGGCCTACCAAGTAAAATAAATTGGGATAACCTGAAATAAATCTTATTTTGCTCGGCATAACTATGAAGTGGGCTACTTCTCTCATACAGAGGTTAAAGGTAAAATCGTTGTAATCGGCTCCTCTGAGTCCGCCTGCGGGGTGCATCAGGCCGGGCTCGGCTCTCTCTCTCTCTCCAACTGGTGTCTCGTTAAGCGGACCACCGGTCGGTACCCTGCAGCTCAGCGAGGTCCGACGAACTTGTGCATAGGGTTGCTTGCGCTTTTCTATCGTTAGCACATGCACGCCAGTGACACATGGACAACCACGCCGGTGAGTACCCTAACTTTATTTGTATTCAGGTATTATTTGGATTTAAGTTTGTCTCCGTTAAAACGCCTGGTTTCTGCTCATGGTTAAAGCTTCGTGACGTGTTTGGCGTTGCTCTGTATTTACGCACCGACAACACGTGTGAGCACGCCGTCGCGTTCCTTCCAAATTTTCCAAGAGATTTGCAAACGCTTGAAGGAATTTTGATTCATTTTCTAAACTGGATTTATTTTATTTTGGGTTAGGTTTGCGTCTCGTGCATTGAGTAGAGTCCCGTGCTGGTGGTTATGTGTTGACTCCTGGACTATCCAGGGACTATCCTGCAACCCTTGCGAGGCCAATGACGTCAACCTGCCAGCTTCAATGATGAGTTAGCCGGCCAGCTTCAATAATGATAGTGAGCCAGCTAGCACGCTTTAATGATGTCAGCCAGCTTCAATGACGTCAGCCAGCCAGCTGGTAAGAGATGCTGTTCACTGCAGAGCCAGTGGGTGGAGCTTGAGCCCTTAACCATAACCCTGACACCGAACCTTAACCATAACCCTAACCTTAACCATGGCCCCTAAACCTTACCATAACCCTAATTATGACTAGACCATCCCATAACGGGGTTGATTGGCTATCGTAAGACTTAAGAAGCTGGACCAGGTCTAGAGCGCTCCATTTGGCTCTGCTGTGAGCACCACTGGATCTTCGAGATGTCAGCTGGCTATCTTCAATGGTGTCCGGTAGCCAAGCCCAAGCTTCAGTGACTTACAAAGACCACAGGGAGTACAGGTTTGAAATATGTGGTGTTGAAAGCAAAGCCTGGCTAATTAACCTCATGTGGTCAAGACAGTTGGACAAATGTCCCCATGCCGGATGACATATAAAATATTGGGTTGGCTCGAAATGTGCATGGCTGCCATGCCTTTGCAAAGCTCAACTATGATTGTATTGGATGAATTCTGGGCTTTGCTGTTGAAGTTGCCAAGTGAGAACATTTTGGAATGTTTGAGTCCTTGGGGTTCAAGGAAAACTTTTTTGGTCTAAGGGACTAATGCGGTCCATGATATTTGAGAATGGTCCAGTATTGTACCGAGAACGTTCCCGTTCATCTGAAATGATAGCGACTGAAATCTGGAAAGGATCTTTACAGAGAAAACTGGGTGAGAGAGAGGTGTGTGTAGCGGTAGTTTGGTGTCAATGGTTCTGAAGCATAAAGCTAAAGCTAAAGCTAGACTTTTGCTTAAATTGTTGTTCATTGTCGGTCCGTGCAGCATAATTATTACAATTGCCTTTTTGCCCTAACTTTGACAGACATTCATGCTGCTACTCCTACTTCATATAATAGTAGATTCCGACGTTGCATATTTATTTTTATTGTCTATCTTTTTATCTTACCTGTTTGAAATTGTATGTTTACTTTTAGTGTTGGGAATGTCTTGTCTTGTCTGTGCCTGTGCACTTTATCTGTTTCACCGTGGGAGAGTGAGAAACGTCCTCTCGATTCCTATGTATGTCTTGACATTTGAAGGAATTGACATTAAAGCTACTTTGACTTTGACTTTGACAATGCATAGACAAACACATGCAGTTTCTGAGGCAGAACAGTTCCGGTCATCAGTAGGTTCACACTGACAACGTTATGCTCCATAGAGCAGAACCTTACCGCTACACAGCTGTGTCTGTGTCGTAAGACACACTTGAAAAGCGACAGATGAAGCCTAAAAATAAACGATCATTTCTAAATAATTCATGTTACAATTGAAAGTAGCCTAATGCAAATAACGACAACGGAAAACACCCCAAAAATCAGTGAAGGCTAATAGCGTGGGACACAATTGTGTGGGTCAGCGATGCCATAGTTATGTTTCAGGGCCAATACATTTGATCTGTAATTCCACGTTTATTTATTTTAATTAGGCCAACTGTTCAAAACTATCCAATATTACAGATTATGTACATTTCATGTCTCGACCTATTGAGGAAGACAAGGCGACACCTGCTGGTCAGGTTTTGATGGCGTGTCCACTGTTTCTGTTCACTGTCCAAAGCGACGATGAGAATACGTCGATCTTATTCTTTGAATTTTGAAAATGGATTTCGTGCTTTATGTTGAATTAACTTTATTATTTTTATTCGTAGATTGATAGATGCGTTATGATGAGATGATGTGGTGGCAACCTGCTGCCAACGAGGGGCGTAAGGTTATCTGAAGTGTATTAAGTGACGTTTATTTGTTCTACAGTCTAACAGGAGGAAAAAGGACAAAGCATTAGCATTAGCAACAGCATTTTTCTGCCTCGTGCTATTGTGGTTGAGAAGGCCTCCCATTAAACAGGACGGAGAGAAGTCGAGTCGTATTTTAGTGTTCACGTCTCACCGCATACCATACGGACTGAAATATGCTGCTATTTACTGTCTTAACTGACTGTTGTTTTTTTTGCACTGTTAATATTACAAATATACCTTACAGAATCTTTCGCTTCCATCACAATTGCCTTTTTGCACTGTCACAACTTATACAGAAACGTATGCTGCTACTCTTACCCATTGATTCCTTCATTGCACATTCATTTATTTTATGTCTATCTTTTTATTTTATCTTATCTGTTGTTAAATTGTATATTTACCTTTAGTATGTTAGTTATTAGTTGTCTGTTGTGACTGCGCACTTTATGTTTCACGGTGGGAGAGTGACAAACGTCCTCTCGATGCCTTTGTACGTCTTGACATGTGAAGGAATTGACATTAAAGCTACGAAGGAATTGACATTAAAGCTACTTTGAACTTTTGAATAACAAAAAACGAATACCAAGTCGTTTTTTCTCGTTTCTGGGTCAAAGCCTACTCGGACCCAACGCCACTTATAGACTGGTTGGCCTTGTAGATGACTCCCTCTACAGGTTGAGACGGGACCGTTCATACATACGTACATGCTATTAGTTCATATGGTTACCTGATACCTGCGGGCTAAATGGTGACGCGACACACCGGTCCTGTGTTTAATTAAACTGAATTGAAGGTGTGACGTTTTATTTGTTTGTATACAGAGGTAAATGCACCTTTTAACAATCATACATGAACAATTTGGTCTGTAAATTTATGTCATTTCTGCCACTAGGTGTCGCTATCGAAACAAGAACTATAGAAACTTAACTGTTTATTGACAGTGATTTATTTATTTATTTATTTATTTATTTATTTTTTCTACTTAAAGCGAATGACTGGGACTCTATTATTTGGCACACTCACAAAGTAAATGTAAATCATCATTAAAAATGTATTTGCTAAAGTCTATTTTCTGTCTGGAGGGCATACTCAGGGACAGCATGGGGTCACGTAAAGTTGATCACAGAGTAAATGACCTCATCTGGCTGATCTGATTGGACACGTGAACAGCGACGCACTCCCCGGTTGGAGATGTGGATGTTGGCAACCTGCCGTTCTATTGGTTCTCTCTGTGCTGCAGGAGCCAAGGGATTGGTTAAAGCTAAGAGGTTCTCATACACAGGAGCAGGATCTGCCTGACAGGGAGAGAGGACAGAAAAGTTCAGAAAACACTTTTAAAAGGCAGTACTGAAGGCCATGTGTTTCGGGTTCAGAGGCCCTTGGTAGTGACTTAGGGTCACATTATGGAAGATGCTGTAGTCCAGAGCATATTCCTCTTTCTAATGACTGCAAGGTTTGTTAAGCTTATTGTAACTATTTTATAAGTTCATAAGTAATTCTTGACATTTCCACCACTAGTCTTCTCATTCTGCTCACTGGCAGGGTTCTCTCCAGCTCCCACTTTGTCTTCTAGGTGTGACCTTACTAAGTTAGCATCCCTCCTGTTGCCAGGCAACCTCCTGAGCTGCAGCTGCCAGCAGGACCAGTGGCTTTACTTTGAGCTTGTCCTGTATCACAGAGCTCCTCACCCAGTTACATGGAGTAAGCCCTTCTGTTGGCCCCCACTCAGAGCTGGCTGCTGTTGCTCCACCACTCCACCACTAAGTAAGGGTTCTGCCTTACAGCGCCAACATAATTTCTTGTTTGAGCATTATTTTTGCATATTGACAGGACTAGAGGTACCAATAAAGCCCCTTAATAAACTAAATAAACACAAACAGCTTCATGTGTGGTTTGAGGCATTGCCTCAAGTACTGTGTATTAGTAAATCAGGGTTTAGCAAAATGGCTTTGTGTGTCTCACCTCTGTGGTATCTGGCCTTCCTGCCAGTCCAGGTGCCTTTCTGCCTGCCATCTGTCTTCTAAGGAAGAGAACAGAGAAATAAAGAAACAACAGAAGAAGTCGACAAAGAAAGGGAGAGAGAATGTTTTTCTCACCTCGTCCAGAGGAAGATAAGGAGGGTAATGGTGGTTAGTAAGACAGCAATGGTTCCTAAAGCAACAGTTGTCTGTGATGATAGTGTGAATGTCTCTGGAAAACAGAATGCAATATTAGGCCAATATTAGAATGTGCTCAAGTAATTAAAGCTTGACCCATTGATACTCTGGTCATTTTAAAGAAACACACCTTTGATGCAATTACCCGTCACATTGATGGACAAAAGGGTAGAATTATGAAGTCCGAGTGCATTATGAGCTTGACAGTAATAGTTTCCTCCCAGCTCAGATGTGATGGTAGTGATGGTGTAGTTCTTTCCTGATTGTCTCACTGAGTCTTCATGTTCCCTGAACCAGGTGTAGTTAGCTGCTGGGTTAGCATCACTGCTGCAGCTCAGAGTCACTGAGCTGCCCTCTTCTACTTCACCAGAGGGACTCACGGTCACTGAGGGGGTCTTTGGAGCATCTGTTGACAGTTACATTTCATTACATTTCACATTTCACAGTTACATTTCAAGTGTATAATGAAGGCATTAGCAAGATGTTAGGCTAGCATCATTAACATTTTCAAGCCTCATCACATCCAGTTAATCTTTGAAGAGCAACCCGTGACACACATCAAACTGCAGTCACAGCAGCACCTCTAGCTCAACCGGGTTATTACACTCAAGTCACATCACAGGTAACCTGAGCCAACCACAAACATTTAAAGTATGATGTAGTATGCAGACGGTACATATAATGGTGAGTGTCTCTTCAGGAGATGGGTGGTGCGGGTAGCGTCTGACGGAGCAAGAGTAATTCCCAGCATGCTGTGGGCCGACTGGGTCCAGAACCAGCTGGTTCTCTGGGCTCTCTGGCCCGGCCACAGCACCTTTGTTCTGGTACCAAATATAGGAGGGTTTATCAGGCAGGGGACACCGGGTGATACAGCTCAATGTCACTCTCTGTCCCTCTGTCGCCGTGGCAACAGGAGTCACCTCCACTCGTAGGCCTGAATAAGGAAGTAAGTGAAGTTGTGATATTTATTATGAAACTATGGTAAAAGAGTAAAAAATTTAAACAAATATTATTTTTCTTATTGGCTAACCTTACATATCTAACACAGTACCTGTGACGGTGAGAGTTGTACCGTGTAAAGTACTTTTCCATTCATGGCTTTGACTTTTAAATTTGAAGCGGTACTCTGCTGAGTCTGTTTCTCTGAGATCAGTGATTGTCAGAGTTGAGTGTCCAGTCTGTTCTACAGGGTACCTAATACGTCCTTCATATCCAGAGGCTTTCTGGAGGTCCCTGGACTTTTTGTCTCTCTGTGTATGCCAGTATTTCCGACTGGCTTGTGGCTGGCTGTATGAGCAGGAGATGTTGACGGATGTGCCTTGCAGGGCACACATGGTTCTGGTGTCATAGGTAACTTTGTAGCAACTATTTCCTCGGACACCTGAGAAAGAAATCACCATTACAGTTGTAGTTCTTGCTGGAGTATTATGGTGGACTGTGTAGTCTTGAGGCTTACAAGTAGAATAGCCATCTGGCATAGTTTGATGAGAAACTACAATAGTAGAAACTAAACACATACTAGAAGCTATAGTTGTTACTACTTATTATTTCAAATATTCAGTTTACTGCTGCTAAGTTTTCTGGATTCGACACTTGATTTGTTGTGCAGTGTGTTTCTTCTGGTACCCAGAGTCTGGAGGCTGCTAACATGATCAGTTTGTCTACTTATAATGTATGTAGTTATGACTAAAAGGTCCATTACATGTGGTATCATGTGTACTGTGGAGTTGACTTACACACTAACGGGGAGTGGAAACGTTCATATCCTTGAACAGCACATGAAAAGCTGTCTTCATTGTCACTGTAAATGTAGGCACCGTAGGTCATCTCATGTCCTACGTTCTGTCCGTTCATGTACCAGATGTAGGAAGGGTGACCAGCTGGAGCACACGTACTGTAACACGTCAGGGTCCTCCAGGAAGTATGTGGCAATATGAGCCCTACCACCGTCACTGTGAGGTCTGGGAACAAATTAGTTATTCAAAACGATGCTCACACACACACACACACACACACGGTTGACTCATAAATAAGAGAGTTTACCTGTCACAGATAACTTCACTCCAGGGTCACCGGTATATTCCCCATTTGGTTGGTTGGTTATGAACCTAAACTTGTACTCGGCAGAGTCGCTCTCGCTCAGGTCTTTGATACTCAGAGTACACTTTGCATTGCAGGTGTTTGCATTACAGCTGCTCTCTTCTGTTCTGTATTCAACACGACCTACATAGCCTGCATCACTGAGCAGATCAACTGGCTGATTGTCTTTTTCAGTGAACCACAGTGTTTCCTTCATGGTGGTGGAGAGCTTATGTTGTTTGTATGGGTATGTATAGGTGCAGGTGATGTGAACCACTGATCCTCTTAAAGCGCAGACAGTACGAAATGGGTAAGACACTGTCCAGTCATGATTACCCTGTAGCGCTGTGAAAAACCAAACATCTTTTTGAGAAAGACAGAAGTTCAACCGATGAAAATCATGATCATAAAATGGAGTATCACAGCGTGAGGCATCCAAGACACACCTGCAAGGCTTAATGTCAAGAT
>OMKQ01034086.1:6318-20162 GCA_900302335.1 Phycis phycis
GTATTTGTTTCTCTAATACCCAGCTATGTGTAACTGTGGTCCAAGGGACGTTTAGAGCAGTCAGGAGGTGTCTGGATGGTTTGATCCCCCTGACCTGTTGCTGTAAAATACACACATATCCCCAGTTAAAATAAAATGGTGGCCAGATTGCGTACCATCGGCTGCATTAGGGTCTGTGCTCAAAGAGACATCCTGAGACCAAGCATCTTGATGATCCCCAGTGGAAATGTTGTCTTCATCTGCTGTAAAAAAAAACCCAAAACAATAACAGAACGTGATACATGGATCACTTTTCCTTGATGGCATTTGTGAGGCAACAGCTTTGTGATGGATTATGTATCATGTAAGCATATCCATTGTTTTGGGACACCCTACGCAACTCAGGGTGTCACAAAACAGAGTTGTATTGTGGAGTGGTAGGGAGTAGTGACCGTATTCAGAACATTAAATCCACACACTCATTATTTAAATGCAACAAATGACTTACTTTGGCCAACACGGACAAGTCGACCTGTCTGTTGGTCAACCTTGGCACCACTGGACACCTCCAGTGGTCCACCGTCCTCTCTCTGAGGTGGACACAGCAGAACCTCTCCCTCTTCTTCCTTTACTGGGTAGAAGATGCACTGCTTGGTGTGGACGTCTGGGGCCGTGCTACTGGCTTGGCTCTCGTTCTCTGAAATCAAAATGTTGCATTCTCTGAGTACTACAACTCAGTACTTTCAAAGTCTTTGTCATAGTTATTATTCATGAGCAGCTTTCTGGTTACACATAGGTTGTAACAGCATCAGTTCAGAAAGGGAAAATAATCATCTAGTGTGGCCCAATGTGGATATACTACATCATTATGACAAACAATACTAAAGTACGACACCTAAAAGTGGAAAAAGGTACATTACATAAAGGTGTGAACATACATATTTACACTTGAGTGTATCTACCTGTACCAGGAATGTTTTCTGAATCCATTTGTTCGACGTTCCACTGTATAATCACGTTGCCTTCTGAGGCTGGAGGATCACGTAGAATAAGCCGGCTCCCCTGACTGCCAAGAACAGGCCTTATACAGCTTGTACAGTCCTCAACCTTGATCTCCTCAGAGTCCAAGACTTGGCCTAACACCATACCAGGAACACGCTGCAGAGGAAGATATATCACACAAGTAGTCAAGGGCAAGGCACAATACGCCACTGCCTCTGGTTAAATTAACAGCTGATCTTATTGGAAGTGTTTCAATGATAGCTACCGCTAACTGGCATTGCTCCTTGTCAGAGGTCTCCATCAGTCTGGAAGTGACGATCCTCTTACATGTGAAAACAGCAGAATGGTCAGTCTCTTTGTCTCGCTCCACTCCTGATTCAGACCGCTTGTCGACGAATGAAGAACACACAGGAGGCACACGGGTAGCAGGGGGCTTATCTTGGGTTATCCCCAATCGTGGACTCTGAGATGTAGACTGACAATTCTGAACAGCAGAGTCTTGCTTGTTTGATTCAGAATCAGCAGCAAGTGAAGATTTTTGGAAAATGATCTGACATTCACCTGGTTCTTCATCTGCTTTTCCTCCACTGAATTGTCCTCCATCTGAACATCTCCTTGAGCTCATACCCCTTTTAAGACCTCCTCTTCTCCCGCTTCCTCTCCCCCTGACGCCGCCCCCCCTTCCCACAGCCCTCACTGCAGGGTCCTCCCTCTCCTGTACCGCACTTTCCACGTGCTCCTTCTTGAACTCAAGTGAGTGTGTGGAGGAGGAAGAACTGTGAAAGGTTATTTCAGTTGTCTTTCCATTGTTAATCTGAACACTGGATGCACCAGGGTTGGCACCTTCCTGATCTCCAAGAAGAACGTGTCTGGAACCTGTATTTTGGGCGAGGTCCAGTTGATCCATCTCATTCTGCTCCCCAACAGTGACTACATCGACATCCAGAAGCACTTCATCCTTCACATCTTCCTCGGCGGTAAACTTCATTTCAGTTCCACAGTCATAATGTGATGGATGTTTAAGATCATCATCTTCACTGGTCTGACATGTTGGGTTCCCCAAATCTGATCCTAAAGACCCCTCTGTCTCAGGGCCATTGGGCTGAGGAGACCCATTAATGAGTACGCCTAGAGGGGTGGCACTTAATTGTTCTCTATGCTGCTTAGCTACATCCAACAAAGCTGTAATATCTGCAACAGATGTGTGCAGAGTCTTATCTTCAGACCCACTCGCTTCAACTGCCTCAGTAACTGGCAAAGAAGGAGATGGATTCAGGGCTGGGAAAGACACGTTGCACTCTTTGTGTTCCAAAGCCACCTCTGTCATCTCAGCTTCTATGTCCCAATATGAGAGGCCGCTGGCTGCCCCAATAACTCCATCAGCCTTCTTCGTAGGTTGGGGAAGTAAACCGGAAACACCCTCAAATATGTTGCCCTGTGTGAATGTGAGGCCTGGGCTCTCCACAACGTGCATGCTTGTCTTGTGCTCCTGCAGAGAGGAGACACTGTTAAACGTCTCTCCACAGTCTTTACATTCCAAAGCCCGCTTGGAGTTTGATGCCGTTATCACGCCCTCAGTCTCAATCCTCAGGGAGGACTTGCGTTTCCTGGTGGTCTTCGGCTTGTGGGGTGCCTGGGGTGATGGATCGTTCACCACTAAAGAGGACAGCAGCGAATACGTTTTCTGATTCTTTTTTGGTCTGCCAACCCTTTTCCTGACGACAGTTGAGAGCATATTTGGACCCTCATCTGCCCCCTGACTCTGAGGGGACTCCTGCGTCTGTCCTGCTGCCTTCGCAGGATCCAGTTTGTAAACTTTGAGTTGGGGTTGTTTATGACCCTTTAGTAAAAGGAAAGGGTCTGGTGTTATTTCTTGAACTGGTGCAGTTATAGATCCCATGTTTATTTCTGTGTTCTGGGTATTAAGGTCTGTGTCCTTTGTAACTTTTTTACATCTTTCCTTGATGTTCAAATCAATTAATTTGGGGGAAGGAACGTTTTTCATCTTGTTCTTTTTGAGTGCTGGTGAATCGTCTTCTTTGCTCCCGTTGCCTGCAGCCACATCTTTTCTCTTTGTCAATTTGTTTGTCTTGTTGACTTTACTTTGTTGTTCTTGGGTGTCAACAGGGCCAGCCAATTTACTTTCTGCAGGAGATAAATGCACTTCCTTGTCTTGTTTGGATTGTCTTCCCTTCTTTTTTGGAGTCACCGGTTTCTCTGACATACTTGTGAAAAACCTTTTGCTTCCAGTTTTGACTTCTTGGGGCGACTGGCGTGACCGCGGTCGCTTCCTCTTGCTTGGGCTTTTCTTCTCTTTGTTTTTGGGACCAAATTCGATCACATGGAGGCTTTTCTTTTTCGGTTGCCGTTTGGCAGACGTCTCTCCAGTATGTAAATGTCTCTTTCGCGTGGACACCATTTGTTGATATATATACTCTTCATAAACAAAGGTCCTGGCTGGTCTTCGTTTTCGCACCTTGACCAACTCCTGAGCCGACATTACATTTACAGCCGGGTCTGAAGTATGTTCCACCTGCTTCGTCTCCGATTGTAATGGGACCTGTTCTTGTGAAGGACTCTCTACAGGTAACGGTTGCTCTGGCTTTTCCTCACTTTTTTGACCATTTTCAATATCTTCTTGTATCTCCTCTACTGGCATGCTCTCCATCATAGAATGGGCCTCATCAATGCTTTCCTTTTGTATCTGTGAATCGACGTGTCCGTCTTCAGGATTATTTGGGGATGTATATGGAAATGGTGTTAATGCGTCTTTGGGGGGGAAAGGGCCATTGTGCAGAACCTGCTCTATCTGTACAGGCGTCCTATCCTGCTCTACCTGTATAGGTGCATTATCCTGTAGAGGTGTCTTAACCTTCTCTACCTGTACAGGTGCATTATCCCATAGAGGTGTCTTAACCTTCTCTACCTGTACAGGTGCGTTATCCTGTAGAGGTGTCTTAACCTGCTCTATCTGTACATATGTATTTTCCTGTACAGGTGTCTTATCTCGTAGCGGTGTCTTAACCTGCTCTACCTCTACAGGTATATTATCCTGTAGAGCTGTCTTAACCTGCTCTACCTCTACAGGTATATTATCCTGCTCAGCTGAAGGCAGCAGAGGCTGACCTGCTGGGTTCATTTCCTCTTCATCATTTAAGGTCTCATCCATGCACTTCTCCAGTTCTGTGGTAGGTGCTAGTGATGAAGACAGCACTTCTTCTTGAGGACTAGACTCTGTTTTTTCCAAGTCTGCAACTGGTAACAAGGCAGAAGTCAGTCCCATTATGACAGATTCCTCTGGATTTAGTTTGAGGTCTGCAACCTCACCCTGCCTTTTGGAAACCAGTTCCTGAAATGAGGGATATTCTAACCCTTCATTTGGTGGCGTTATAGGTTCCAATATAATAGTTTGATCCATGAAATGACATGTGTCCCTTTCATGGTGCATTTCTACAGAGTTGGAATGTTCTGTCTGGGAATGTTCCATTGATGGGGGAGTTGGATTCAAGTACATCGGTCCTCCTGGTCCTGGGAACTGCAGGCCCTGCATTGGGGTACGAGGAAGAACCTGCCCCAAGATCACAACCTGATTCACTTTCTGCACGTTTTCCAAGGACTCTATAAGTTTGCGAATTTGCTCGGTGTCGATGTTAGCATTGACTTGTTGAAGAGGTCCAATGGGCTCGACTTGGAGAAGTGTTGATGGACTAATTGAGATTGGCGTTATAATTGGCCCACCGGGTTTTACTTGATGCCTGGATGCCGTGTCAAGTAACAACTTGTGCTTCTTTTTATTGTGGTATGTCCTTGTTTTGGCACTCTTAAAAGTAGCCTTGCACAGAGAACAAGGGTATTTAATTGTAGCTGCTCCTATAGAGAGGGAGGAAGTGTTTTACAGCACCATGAAATAAATCTATCTTTATACATAATATTTGAATTTGTGAAAATGTAACTCTGTAATGTACCTGTGTTACCATTGATCTTCCTGCGCTGTGCTTTAGGAGTGGGGTTGGCTCCATCCTCCATCTCTTCCCTTTGCAAGTGTGAGTCCATGTGCTTCCTGACATCCTTAGGAAAGCTGAACCTCTTCCCACATTCCTTACACGCGTACGGCTTCTCCCCCGTGTGTTTCCGCTGGTGGTACTTCAGTAGCGTCAGCGTTTTGCATGCCTTGCCACAGGTTGTGCAGGCATAACCATCCGCCCCAAAATGGGTTTTCTTATGGCCAGTGAGCTCTGACACCCTGTAGAATGCTTGTCCACATATCGGGCATTTGTATGGTCTTTTTTCTACATGAGCCTTCTGGTGGGCCATGAGCTCTGTGGAAGTAGCAAAGTGGTGGTCACATACATAGCAGGTGAACAGGGTGTTCTTCAGAGTGCACTGCTGATATTCCAGTGGATGGCTGGACCTCAGGTGGCGCTCCTTTGACTTGTAGTTGTTGAAAATGATGTGACACTGCAGGCACTGCAGGGAGAGCGGGGAGGCTAGAAGCCAGAAGGACAAACACGTGTTCTGGTTAGCAGGCGTGTTAGGGCAGGGAAGGCATCATTCTACGGCTTACCATAACATGGGACCTGACTCTGTAACCATGCCAACTGTTATTATAAGCATCACCAGACAGACGGCACCTCAGAGCACAGTAACAGTAGCACATTTGGGATGATTTCATTGGACCAATTGGAAATATATATTTGTGATCCGCCCATTCATTCAAAGAAAAAGCATAACATACAGCATAATAAAATTATATACATTATGCTTATAAACATTATAAGATTATAAGGCAAAACTGTTATACAAATATATAGACAGTCTAATTAACATAGAATGCATTTGTTTTCGGATGTTTTTTATGTTTGGTGTAAAATATTTGAGTGCTGGCAACCATAAATACTCACATGTTAGTGAAGAACTGTCTACCTCAGGAATGTCCATCAGCAAAGGATTCCTTCTGTTCTTCATGCATGAAAGATATCTTCTTCCATTATTTGCTTGTTCAATCTTTCCCACCTTTCCTTCACTTGCTGAAGGGACACTTGCGGGTTTTTGTTCAGCTGGCGCTTCAAGGGAACCAGGGTTAGGGAAAGAGTCAACTCCCCTCCCTTCAGAGTCAACCGTGGGTTCGCCTAATGGCTGCGCCAAAGTCTCCTCATCATCATCTTGTGTGACTCCGACACTGTGCGGTGGCTGTTCAGCTATTTCAGGTAGTAATTCAACATGTGTCTCACTTTCAGCTGTTTTCATCATGGTGTCAGGCTCTGTCAGTGGCAACAATGGTTCTGGTCCGGTCTCCGAGGTCTGAGTAAGACTCTGCATCCCTGCAGAACTTCCTTTTCATTAGCCCGGATGGTTATAAATATCACGTCTCTGTAATGTATAACAGGCACAGTCCAAATTCAGTCAAAAATACTTGAAAAATACTCTACGTGTTGGGAGTAGCCCATCTGATTGAATTCACACTGAAACACTGCGTTACTTAATGAGCTTAACGTTGCATCAGGCCAGATCCGTGGTTTAAAAGACGACCATGCAATGCACTATGATAACCGAGTTTAAGTGGTACATCTGCCTTCATTTTGTGTAGTGTGGAGTGATCATGAACAGCTTCATGTCTGAAGCTCCAGCCAGTGAACGGTAAACTGGTAGCAGCCTAGCTGGTGTAGCTACGGTACAATCAACCCCAAACACGGAGCTTCTACCCATTTAAAACCATCATTCACATCATCACACCTCCATTCACATAGACATGGCATTTGGCTTCAACGACCCCCTACGGGTGGCTGTGTAGATGCTACAAGATGTACACTACCTGGACGGGATGGTCAGCCCAGCAGCATCTTCTTCTTCTGCTTCTTCAGGCTGCTCCGCACAAAGCAGGCAGCTGGAGAAGCGTCGCGACGCTTCTCCAGCTGCATGTGGGAGTTGTAGTTCGTCCCTCAGGAGGCAGGAACTACAAGTTTTCCCTACAAGTCTGCGGGTTCTATAGAGTTACCAAACTCTGCGGGTTCTATAGAGTTACCAAACTGACGAAGGATGTCGAGGTGCGAGGAACATCTTTGGACAGAAAACAGGATTTTATAAAGTCAGGCACGGATGTTTTGGCGGAGATGAAGTGGTCCATCCTAGCATTCCCGTGTTTCCGTCTGTTCCGTCACATTAGCTCATCGTCTCAGTACCAAAAGGACACATGTCATTACACGACTTTCATACCATAGGCTTCGGAGTTTGGGGTTTAAATTCCCTAAATGAAAAGTAGATGGCACTGAAAAATGAATGCAGGGGTACACAAAATGACAGCCAGATTTGTTTGATCTCATTCCGCGAAGAGGGTGAGAGGGGAGTCCTTGCAAGGTATAAAACGGACTTCTTTACACACGTGTAATGCCTCTAAATATAGGCTAATTCATATTTTTTTATTTTTGGAAATGCTGTAACTTAAAATGATCCAATCACTACAATAAATCCACTAAATGAGTTTTCATCTTACAAAATGGCCATGTAGGCTTGTTTATTTTATTTATTTATAATTGTGTTATCATGCATTTAATCACAATTATGTGTGTGTGTGTGTGTGTGTGTGTGTGTGTGTGTGTGTGTGTGTGTGTGTGTGTGTGTGTGTGTGTGGTCAATGTTCAACGTTGAAAAGACAATCCATACAGACAAGACATACAGGCATACATTGGCAAAAAAAACATTCATACTTTACACATTACACTTACGTTGTGCATCTCTAAGAATGTTCGCTAATTTGTTATTAATCAATGGTTGTAGGAGCCGAAGGTGTTGGTTGAATAACCAGCATGCAATTGTTATTTACTGACATTGGGTGGCGCTGTGCTGTTCCCTCAGGCAGGTATGTGGGGAGGAAGGTCACTATTGGCGTCAGGTGTTTGACCCGGAAGGGCAAAGGGTTTTTGAACGCTGTGGCGCTAAAGGTTTGTTTGTCACGCTGTCACGCTATTCACATTGATGGACACCAGAAGAAATAAATGTACCGAACGCAACACAAATGGCAGCCTAAGATATCAAACCAAAAGACGAGCGCGTCAACCAGGCCACTCCTGGGTCAGACATCTCAGTAGCTTAAGTAATAGACTGAGCTCCTTTAATAATGGTTGTCCAGGTTATATACGTTATACCTCATGTGCACTACAGGAAAGAAAAAAGAAGTGGTTCTGTATTTTGAAGATATATTTTGAGCACAAACATGTCCTGTCTTAGACTTAAGTGCAGAGAAAAGACGGTTATAACTATAGTGGCTTGCTGTGCCAACACAGATTATATTTCCATGTACAATTAAAGTTGGTCAAGGCGGGGTAACCACCTTATGAGAGATTACGACACAGATTACGACAGAGTAACTGGGTTAGGGTTAGGGTTGAAGAAATGATAGGTCTGGTGAATCCAACTAAGGATTCTGAAGATGTTTCCCACTTGTTTCCCACTTGCAAATTTCTGCAAGCCGATACACGCAGAGTCATGGATTTTTTTCCAACAGTCCACTTCTGAGTGCAAAAGGGCCCCCGACTCTGATAAACTCTGATACTTCATTACCTTTTTACAATTATTACAATGTTAGAAATGTTCCACACATCAGCATCCACATTCATTTTAGCTAAATCATCTTTGCTTCTATATAACTTTCCTTTAGCTCATTTGTTTTACCCACGTTAGATCAGGTCTCGTACAATAGATTCAACGACTGCTCCAGGATACGTTGGCCCCTTTCTGACTCTAGCATTCTCTGATTCAGAGACTGAGCGCAGTAGTGGTACCCTGGCTCTGATGAACCGGGAGACCTCACTTTTGTCCCCTTTGGCCAAACTGATGCTGTCCTTGCAGATAATGAAGATATCAAAACCAAGGAAAAGAACATTCAGGGTGATGAAACCTGCCCTGGCTGACTTGGAGAGGGTGGCAGGTCCTCTGATTGCTGCAGCTCCTATGTCGCCAAGGCTATCAACCAGGGCATCTATGCTTTTGCCAACTGCACCTATGTGACTGACTACCTTGGCTCCATTCACAAAAGCACGAAAGCAAGCTTCTGGTTGGTCACCTCATCCAGGCACTTCTGAATACTGCTCACATCCTCCATGAAGTTCTTGAGGCCTTCAGTGGCTCTCTTCTGCTGGGTTTTATTGACTGATGTCATAGTTATTGCAGTGATTGCACTGTTTACTCCACTGGTAATTCCCAGACCCAACCCACCCAAGCTCAGACCCAGAGATACCCCAGCATGGGCTAGAGCCAGCCCAACGATGGACAGGACCCCACCAACAGCTCCCACTGAGCTTCCAACAACACTGGAGATATCGGAGCTCATCTTCATCCCGTCTGGATGGCACAGTCCTCCATGTCATCAAGAAACTGAAACATTCTGGGATGGCACTTAGTGAACTGAATGAGAAAGTCAGACATTGACTTTTCCCGGAATATGTACACCAGTCTGAAGTTCTTGTTCTCCCTGAACAACAGAATTGAAAAGATGGAAATGTGTTGCTCATTTTAACCCGCAGTTATTCAAGACAACATTATCATTCAAGTTGATATTCAATACAATATACCTTTCCATGTGTTTTGAGTTGATTTATTGATGATAAAACAGCCATAACTCTCTAAACTGTGCTCGAGATGTTCATCTACTGATGAGTAATTCCTTTACAGGAGTGGTTGAATACTTGAATGGGAGATTTTAGAGATTTGTGCTCCAACGACATGGTTTTCATTCTAATTATAGTGCATAAAGCCTTATGTGTACAATTTATGAATAACTTGAGGAATACATCTCAAGTCAAGTCATTGACCAACGTTGATCCCTGACAGCCTACCATTTTCCCATCACCATACAGATATTCTCAGTGGTGCGAATGTATTTGTACAACTCAGCCACAAAATGGCCACATTGTGGAGGCTTGGATGGATGTAGACCCCAGCATCTCTTTTAAACAGCAGGAGCAGAGGGCAGACCAGCAGATCTTATGCCCTCAACGTTTTGGAAGCTGATTCCCAGAGACAGCTTCACAACCTTCTCTCCACCCGTGAACACATGCAGAGAAGTTATGGCGTGCTTCTCCACAGCATCCAGAAGGTCAGTAAGCTGCTCCATTCCTTCCACTGTGTTCTCCAACACAGTAGCCAGCTCTTTCTCCAGCTCCTCGCGTCTACTGTCTGAACCCTGCATGTTGCAGAAATATTGACCTATTCAGTTGGTTGGCCCTTTCTTGGATGTCCTCCATGACGTGCACTTCTGTCTTCCTCTAAAGCATCCATTTTGAGTTTCTGTTACAGAAGTCTGCCACTGTGTCTCAGAGACGTACGAATGCAACATATCCACAGTGTTTGGTCTGAAGATAAAGAACAGAATGAACATTTTGTTTAGGAAGAGCTAACAACACATTTATAAAATGCCCTGTCCTCTTTATTTTTAAGGTTTTTATTCAGTGTAAGCTTCTCCCTCTCTAGTCTCCAGTTGCTCATTGTCTGTCGGCACAGAATTTCCACACTTGGTTGATGTATTTAAGTGTATCCCAGACATACTGCCTTGTGTCTGGGATACACTTAAATACATTGACCAAGTAGAAAATAATCATTTGAATTCAAACAAAATGTTTACTTGAAACATGCCTGTCATTTCTACACAATGTGGTATTGGGGATTTTTTATATCGTAGATGTGATTTCCTGCATTCTGCTGCATTTAAGGGTGACCTGGTTGAGATCCTAAATTTATTTTGGTGGGGGGTAAATCTATCTATTTATCTATCAATCCAACACAATGTATATTTTTTAACAGTCTAGATGGTAGAATATTAGATTTGAGGACGAAACGATAGGGTGGGCTAAGGCAAGTTTTGGGTGGGCTTGAAAACAGTTCACCCTGTTCACACCCAAAAGAGGTCTTGCTTTGCCACTGATTTTCATCATTACGTTTTTTTTATTTTATTTGACGGAACAGAGATCCGGGGCTATTCCCAAAAGATCCGGGGCTATAGCCTCGAATGCCCAGGTCTAACGACGCGCATGATTTGCTTGATCAAGCATGATCAAGCAAATCATGATCAAACATGATTTGCTTGATCAAATCATGTCAAATGTTTCCTGTTTGGTTTAGATTTAGTTTAAACTGTGTGTGTAATGCAGGCCACGCACACGCTCGCCCGTGGAGGTCTTTGCGCGTAGTTTCAACATCCGCAGGATCCGGCCTTTCCTCACAAGGGAAGTGACACAGCTCCTGACCCAAGCACTTGTCATCTCCCGCCTCGACTACTGCAACTCGCTCTTAGCTGGACTCCCTGCAACCGCGATTAAACCTTTACAGCGGATCCAGAACGCTGCAGCACGCCTCGTGTTCAACCGAAACAAATTCTCCCACGTGACCCCCCTCTTCCAAGACCTCCACTGGCTTCCTGTAGTGGCTCGCATCAAATTCAAGACGATGCTACTGGCCTACAAAGCCGTCAATGGAACTGCCCCTACCTACCTCCAAACATTAGCGAAACACCACGCCCCTGCTCGAGCACTCCGTTCAACTACCTCAGCTGGTCGACTGGTACCACCATCACTAAAAAGAGGAAAAGGTCGGATGGCGAAATCTCAACTCTTCTCCGTTTTGGCACCACAGTGGTGGAATGAGCTCCCTGCCAATGTCAGGACTGCAGAGTCACTCCCCATCTTCCGGAAGAGACTCAAGACCCACTTGTTCAGAGTTCACCTGAACCCTGCATAACCCTACCCTCATGCTCTTATTTGTTGTACGTCTTGGCACTTTAATCACTCTTTGTAATTTGGCACTCTGATTGCTCTTTGTAACTTGGCACTTGGTCAGAGATGTTGTATACTAGCAATGGTTAATCTAGCAATTGAAATGCTTAAATTGTCCTGGTGACTTTACTGTATTAGCAGCAATGAAATGTACTCTTTGTACGTCGCTTTGGATAAAAGCGTCTGCTAAATGCCCTAAGTGTAAATGATATCCAGTCAAATGCATGTCCCGCCCTCTTCTTACACAAAATGATTAGTTGTCAATCAATCAGTTGTGCTGCTGTGAAGCTTGACGAGTCCGTGGTGACGTGAGGCGGGCAGCAGCCGTGGCTGCGGCTGGTACCAATAAGAGGCTAAAAATGTTCTATTTTCATGAAGAGTGGGAAACAAGAGTTTTGTTTCACAAACGTAACGTGATGTTTCAATGCAAAATGTGAGTTGTGGACACCAACATTTTGTAAATGTTCAGGCAAAACAAGCTTATTCCGTTTGTTTAGGTTGAAATAAGATATGAGAACGTGTTATAAGATACATATACATTTTCAATTAGTAAAAGTAGCTCTCAGAGGAAAGAGGTTGGAGAGCCCTGCTCTAGAATCTTTACCTTTACAAAACTAAAGTGTGTTACCATTAAGCAGGTGATGATGATGGATATGGTGAGGAAGAGGAGGACAGAGTATATTCCATCCCTTCTCCAAACAGGCTCAGTCTGATGAAGAACATTCTAGAGAAAACAATAAAAATAAAATAATGATATATATATTCACACAATACACAATATATGAAGCTTGTGGAGATGTGGTTCTGTTGTTTCTCGTCATTTGTCATGTAGCTGCTGTGACTTTATACACAGCATCTTGTACCACCAGGTGCTAATTACACAGCACTACTCAGAATGTCAACAGACATTGTATTAGACGTTAGATTGGACGTCAGACTAGTCGTTAGATTAGACGTTAGATTAGACGTTAGATTAGACGTTAGATTAGACGTTAGATTAGACGTTAATCACAGTCACAGTATGCAGGCTCTGCTCTAGAAGATCCACGCTGCAACAAGGTTCTTTAGTGTACAATGTAATGTAATATAATGCATATATTATATAATATAATTAAACTAAACTAACATATACTGTATATATTTATATCTACCATTGAATATGTATATTTGATATATTATATATCTAACATTGAATATATACATGTAATATATCTGATGTTCAGGGTTAGCATGAAGGCTAGCGCGGTTAGCTGGTTAGCCGTACCTCGGAGGAAACCTCTGTGATGCCAAAGTAACCGAGGTGTCGGTGCAGGATCTTGACATTCAGTGATTGGATGACTTCTTCTGCTGGGCGGGGCATCGTATTCCCTGGCCTATCAGAGGCCACGTACAGCTGGATGCCATTCTTCTGCTCCTGTGGGAAAAGAGGGACCATCATGCTAAGTGTACTTTAACACGTTCTGCAGTCTAGAGCTTTAGATCTTCATCTAAATCTGTATGTATCAATCTAATGTCTCATGTGTGAGATTATTTAAACAAACAATTTCATGTAAACCTTAAGCCTAAAATTTTCTAACCCTAACCACATCGCATGGTCATTTTCTGATTTAGTTCAGTTAACATATATATATATATATATAGTGTACATATAGTGTACATATAGTGTACATATAGTGTACTTATAGTCTACATATAGTACACTATGTACATATAGTGTACATATAGTGTACTATATGTACACTATAGTATAGTATGCATGTATGCATGTTCCTCCACACGGGGCAGGAGGACACAGTGGGCGGGGCAGGAGGAGTTGGGAAAGTCAGGATTCACCATGAGGTTAGAACCAGAGTACCAATACTCTGTACTACTGTACGTTTAATGTATGTTTAAAGTGTGTTTAATGTATGTTTCATGTGTGTTTAATGTATGTTTAATGTGTGTTTCATGTATGTTTAATGTGTGTTTAAAGTATGTTTAATGTATGTTTAATGTATGTTTAATGTATGTTTCATGTGTGTTTAAAGTATGTTTAATGTGTGTTTCATGTGTGTTTAAAGTATGTTTAATGTGTGTTTAATGTGTGTTTAAAGTATGTTT
>OMKQ01034121.1:8138-19392 GCA_900302335.1 Phycis phycis
CACACCTCATCGGTTCTACCAAAACCAACATCCCCCAAAGACTCTGAAGAATGCATGGCTCCAGAGTTATAGCAAAGACTCTGCAAACCCAGGAGTTGTGGTCTTGCTGGGATGCGGTACCGTCTCCAGTACCTGCGGACAGCTGGCCTCATACCCTTTGGCCCTGGTCCGAACTCGCATGCAGGCTCAGGGTGAGAGCAGTACTACAGCTTACCATAACATACATTTATAAATATGTAGTACACCTAAAGGAAGGAATTATCAAGAGCACATGTGTCAAACTCAAGGCCCACGGGACAAATCCGGCCTGCCACTTTTATGTGGCCCGCGAGATCTTAAAAGGCATATACTGCTTCACAGCGTACCGTACAGTGACCATCAACTTGTACATCTCCCACAATGCATTTCAATGTTGTGATCCGCAAATCCTGCCACTAGATTGCAGTGGTTCCAATGCTAAATAATAACCAAATGCAGAGACGGTTACTTAAATGTATATAGTCTTACAGTTAGAACCGGCCCTTTGAGGGCAACCAAAATGCTGATGTGCCCCGGGGTGAAAATGAGTTTGACACCCCTGATCTAGAGGTAAAAAAAATACAAACTTGAATCTACAGTGAATGGCAAGTAGAATCACAACGCGGAAAGTGTAGAGCCTTGAGACTGATTAAACCTGAAATTGTTGTTTCCTCAGCATACTTGTCCTCTATAGTTTGCTTATAGTTTAGTTAGTTAGTTCTTACCATCATCTCACATTGCTCTCAACATTGTGATTCTTCTCGCCATCCACTCTTGCTCTAGCGTTTGTCTTCCGACAAGTTAGGTCACATTGAACTTAGTATTTTAGTCTAAGCATGTATGCTGTGTTTCAAGAAATTGTCGTGCAAAGAAAAAAGAAAAGAAAAAGAAAAAAGAAAAGAAAATAACATTGATTTGCTCCCCACTTTCCACGCATTCATGAACTGGTGATGCCAACCTGCACATTGAACTTTAATGGTCAAATAAGTCAAATATTCCCATCAAATCACATGACAATTTTCTTCCTTCCTCTCCTAGCCATATGTGAGGGTCAGCAAAGACTATCCATGTTGGGGCAGTTTGAACACATCATGCACCATGAAGGTGTGCCAGGGTTATACCGCGGCCTCACACCAAACTTCCTCAAGGTCATCCCAGCGGTCAGCATCTCCTATGTGGTGTATGAACACATGAAGAAATTTCTTGGGGTGGGCTTCAACTGATAAAATGTTGAGAAAATGGCAAACAACAGTTGCTTATTATAAAGAATGTCTCAGAATTCCCAATAATGTGATATTGACCGAGATTGTTTCAAACCTTTTGATTAATTTTAAACAAACTGTTGTGCTTTATTAATTCCAAATTATTATGGAACAATTTTGGAAGCTGCCACAAGTGGTTTAATATGTTAGTTTTGTGGTTGATAGCAAGATAATATCTTCTTATTTAATAATTTTGTCAAGATAACAAATGAATGAATACATTGTGTCATCATATCCAAGTTGGTTATGACAAAATAACATGTTGATCATGTTATTACATGTTATCTTGTGATGTTGTCATTAACAAGTTGGTTTTCTCTTGTTCTTTTTTTCATTTAATTTAAGATCAATTTTTGAGGCATGTTTCATGCTTTTTTTTCATTTGATAGACACAATACAGATTAGACAGGAAAGATGTTCTTTATTTTTGCTATAGCCATAAATAGAATGGAGCTGCCGTGAGACCAGAAGAGCAATGGCAGAATGCGTGTCAGTTTATTGAACCTCATCAATAAACTGTCACTCACGTTCTGCCATTGCTCTCCTTAAAAGGTCCAGTCTATAGAATTGAGTGGCACCTAGTGGAACAGACTTGACAGAAATTGAATATTATATTCAAAAGTATGTTTTAATTAGTGTATAATCCCACGAAAATAAGAATCGTTGTGAATCGTTGTCAAAGCGACCGCAAATGGAACGTAACGATACATTGTAACATTGACCGTAGAGCGCAGCCACGGCTCACTGACTGCACACACGCACACCCACGAAAACTCGCTGTATACTTTAACTTCATTGTGCTATAATACGATAATGTGTAGGCTATGCTGTGCCAGGGCAGTGTCATGTTGTATCGTGAAAACTGGGACACACACTAGTGTCCCGACGTGCTTTTGTCGGGACTCGGGTCTGAACGTCTGCCCCAGTTTAACCCTCTCGCAAATGGACATCAAAATCAACTCGTTGTCAGAAGCTTCACACGTCAACACACACGGTGGGATTCTATAGTAGTGACCGCTGCACGGGCGACCGAATGCTGTCGCAAATGGCAGTTCGTGGATGAGGGGGATTATGACAAGTGGGTGTTCATTCTTTAATACGTCCATGTTTTCGAAACGCTACTTTTTGTGGTAGTTTCCCTGTTCGATAACTAAAAGTAGGGTCTCTCTCTTTCGAAGAATGTTTATACAAAACGTAACTGTAGCGATAAAACTACACACCTTCATGTTATCAATAGCAACCTAAAGTCACTGGACCTTTAAAAATAGACGACTATTTTTTTTAGACTACTGCTTAAAACATTTAATCATTGTTGATTTGTCTATTAACTTTGCCACTTCATCAAGTGGGGATCGTTGTACAGCTGTCGAGGCACAGAGAGCCTAAGGCAAGAGACAAATAATTAGTTTAATCCTGTTTAAATTGTGCCATGAATTACACATATGATGTTGTCAATTCACAAGAAAAATGTGCAAGTCAAGATAGCTGCAGTTGGTCGTAAAACTATTCCAAGTATAAGACTGAAAATACGTAATTAGAAAGACTACGCACCCAAACACATCAGTGGCTTCATATCCTTCTCTCAACACAAGCTACAAAGAACCCCTGGAGCTAAAATCAACACGATACCTTTGTGTCTTACGCGGGGATGTTAATGGCAGTTTCAGCGGGTCTGTGTAGCTGTTGCAAGAAAGTTACGAAGTCACTTGAGCAACTTTTGCATGTGTAGTCTTTCTAATTATGTATTTTCAGTACATGATTACCGTACTACTATTACTACTATTTTCCCGATCACTCGAACTACAATTTCTCTCTGACATAAAGTGCCATAGGGGACAGTGTAAGGGCGTGACTTTGGCTATAACAATGATTCCCAACCTTTAATTTTAGGTGTACCACTACCACTAATTGTCCTAAATACAATTCGCAGAGCATCTCATAAGCAAATTGTAAAAATAGATACATCTCTTTGTTCATAGTGGCTGAGTAAAGAGAGTCAGCACCCTTTTTATACACAATTATTACCGCGAGGTCATGGCCAGTGGTAAACAGAAAGAAAAGTCATGGGTGTCAAGGATGCTTATGCTTCCCAGTGTGTTTCTTTAGCAAACACACATTAACCAAAAAGAAATACGTGGAAAACATACAGTATGATGGAATGCACGAAGATACGCTATTTCTTTTTTATAATAACAAGCCACAAAAGTATTTACTGGAACATATTTGAAATATATTTACTTGAAATTACCTGTATTATTGTGGTATTATTGTGCATTTGTTTCTTTCAAAATAAAATCCCAATGGACAACCTACAGTACGGTATGAGTACCACAGGTTGAAAAACACTGGGCTAGGCCTACAACTCGAACGGTGAACGGTGTCTTTTTCGGTTTGGGACTTTTTAGTTTTCTCCGAAAGCAAGGGGTACAAGATCGAAATCTGGCGCCAACTGCGAAGTAAATGTTAGCCAGGGCGAGCTCAGTCGCCCACAACTAACATTTGCATTGCCAGGCTAGCTCTCCCTACCAAGTCACCTGCTCTCTAATCCAGAGCCACTTCTCAGGAAGGGACGAGCAAAATGTGACGGCCGCGCGGCGTCTCGCGTCATACCATACTTTCCAGCTAGCTTTCACAAGAAATACTCACGCCTGTTATACATATCGTTAGAATACATTAAATCAATTTTTTACATTTATAAACGTGCAATTTACAGAATATTGTCTCTGATTTTGAAAAGGGGCAGAGAAAGTAAGTTTTGGTTACTTAGGAAGAAAGCACACTGGAGCAGATCGCGGGACGGTGGACAGGATAGCCAGTATCAAAATAATGATGAAGTATAATAGTACACATTGGAAAAAGGTGTATATCAATTATTATATATCAAGTTGACAGTACCCGTCGTCCGTACAACCCACTGCTTGGGTCTAGAGTGCAATACGGGTAGGGGCTGTATTAGAGACTGCACCGATGTGCAGGCTTCTTCAGAAAAGGGCAAATAATTGGCACCTACAACCTGTCAACTGTAATCTGCCTTGGAGAAAACCAACTGAACATCGATTTGATACTACTGGAGGGGAAGCATTCAGCAGAGGATCCTATGAGATCCTCTGCCTAACTCTCACTTTTTCTGATTAGCATTAAAGGGTGGTCCAAATGTCATGAAGCTGTTATTTTAGATTATGTTTCAGCTACCGTCAACAAGCAATCTGACTGCAAATATGTGACTTTTACTTTTCACTGGATTTCAGGGATTTCTTCTTGTCTTAATCCGTCAGGATTTTTTTTTGCCGTTTGTGGTATTAATAATATGTATGCATAATGTATGCCGCAAAATTAATACAAATCAAAAAAGGAACGAATCTGCAACACCATTTGCCAGTACCACGTCAGCGATGCCTGCGTGTATCTTGGATGTAGGCGTGTATGCGTGGTTTGCTTACGAATGTCTTCGTGTCAGACCAGGAAGTACATTGTAATCGCTGTCTGTCTCTACAGCGAAACAGTGGAAAGTTGTTTACTTGGTACGAAACCAACGATTACATTCGTCTTCTAACATTTCTGTTGTGCTGAAAATAAATAGTTACTCATTGTAGGCCTAAATAAATCCAACCAACACAAAGTAAATTAGGAAAAAACAAGTTTTCGTCGAGTCCGTTCAAGGTAAGGATTTCCATTAGCTTTGACTATACGGAATTGACAGGTGTTTCATTTACCTTCATTTTAGTCCAGCGAGTTGTATCTTTTGACTGCCAGCTACTTGTTCATACTGCATGTCTATACATCATGTTTATACTATTATCTGCTGGATGTAAAATTGCAGAATCTATTTTAACATTTTCCACTACACACATCTTGTTAGACATGGCAAACTCGGCCCTGACAGAGATGGGCAGATATCTAAATGAGATGGTGAACATGTTGGAAGATGGACAGAGGTATGTTCCTTCAACAACAAATCGAGATTGAATGCATATGTAATAATATGGGCTTGCGCATACTGAAATCTTATAGTGTATGTATTACGACCATGTTGCTACAGTCATTGTGCAGCTGTTTCACAAATCTATGTAGGCCTATTTGATAGCATTTGATTGGCAATTGTTATACATTTATCAATCTGACACTGCTCACAATACAGCAAGTCAAATCTCTATGGATGGTAAAAGTATGATTGATAGCCAATCATAAATGCTTCAGATACTGAGCTTATCCCATTGTATTGCAACATATCTAAATATAATTCATTTTCATTTTGTTGATCTCTAAACCTTTAAAGTTGTAATATGTAACATTTCCGCATTAAAATAGCAAAAAATGATTAGGCCTATGTTATATAGTGTGCTAAGTTGTGTACTTACATGTACTCTATTGTTTCCAACAATGTTCAAACCCAGAGAAAGCCTTAGTTGTATTCACGGTAATGGTCGTTACATTTGGTCCATGGAAATTACATCATTACCTCCGAACCCCCGATTTTTTAATTTGAGTGCCCATATCTCAGCAGTGGACTGGCAAAATTTCTATATGTATCCCGGAAGAGCAGGTCCCCAAAAAGTCTTGGACGAGTTCGCCCTTAAGAGGCGCTATACTTTTGAAAAAGATTCAAAATGACATGTGAACATCATAATTTTGCAATATTCAATCAATCATTAGGCTATTCCACTTGACAATGTGATATGGCCCTGAAACTAGGCAGACATATAGAGTCCACCCCCTTAAGAATTGTGCTCAGTTTTGGGTCAATTACGACAAAAATTATGTCACAGTATCGATTTGAATAAATGCTAAGCTAAGTGCTAATGCACAAAATCGATCACAAGTCCACGTCAGAAGGTGGAAGGAACAGGAAAAGGAAATTTGCCATGCAAATGGTGAGCACTTTGCTTAACATGCGTACAAACGTTTGTGTTGATATCTCATTCCATTACATAGTGTCCATGACACAATTATAGTCAAACATAATGCACCACTTCGCCTACAGGCCCAGAATCACCCATAAACATGATCCACTATTAAATCAGTGTCTGTGTGTGTCTCTGTGTGTCTGTGTGTGTTTGTGTGTGGATGTGTGTGTTTGTGTAGATGTGTGTGTGTGTGTGTGTCTATCTCTGGTTTGGTGTGTGTCTGTTGTTGACACTTAAAAAGCACCTAGTGCTGAACAAGAAGCCCCTGTCGGAGCGTAGTTGCGTGTGATGACATGCCCCCGAGATTCGCGTGAAGAAGACGGTCACTAGGGTCGGCGGTGCGTGGGCTGTGAATACCTTTCATGACTGCTCACAGTCCTAGTTCTTATTATTATTATTTAAATGTATTTAATATATTTTAATTCCTGACAAATTTGGCTGTCTCAAAACGTATATTGGCATACGTAGTATAAACTGGCAGGCTTGTAGCACTTGCAAAATGCCTAAGGAATGCAAAGGATGGGCAATAATAGTCCATAGGTGGTGCTACAATCAGGGCTTGAGTATAGAAATTTCAACAGACTGCCGTTTCCACGAGTAAAATGCAATATGCATGAATCTTTGGAACAACTTTCATGCCACAATCCTTGTGGTGAGACCATTTGGATTTAATGCAATGACCACAACTTGATCAAACGTCCACAGACTCATTTGGTGCCCGAAGTGATAAAAGCTGCAAACAGCAGAGATATAGTTTTATGTAAAGTATATAAAATATATAATGTGCAATGTTTAAACAGCTATAGTGTTGCATCACAACGACATAGGCATTGCTCTCTATGATGGCTAAAAAGAGGAGATTCCATAGTATATCCATGCCAATTTTCTCAGTCTTCATCTCTCCAATAATGGCTGAGCTTTACATGGGTACATGCATAATTTCTCTAAAGTCCGTTTTGACAGTGAATTTTGCCTCCGTTTATTTTAGAAACATGGTTTGTGATTTATTTTGATATGTTTATTTCCGGTATACCTGTTTTTATGGCATAGAAATGCTATTTTACCGTTCTTCATTCTTCTACCGTGATCTGCTCTGGAGCATTCATATGTTCAAGTAGCTTATTTGTAGAGCATGGGGCCAAGAAGCTAGATGTTGGGACTCAAGTCTGACCTAAAAAAAAAAATGTCATGAAATACATGTTGGCTGGTTGAGAGAGAGATGTCTTAGAGACATGCTTGATGATGATTTTGAGATGTTTACTTCTGGTAAACCTGCTTTTATGACATACCATGCCATTTTATAATATTTACCAAGCTCACTATTTCCTCCCAAGTATGGAAGCCTCCTCCTTATCAAAATATAGTCTGTTCTTTCTCTGCTGGTTGATACCTGCATGTGCCTCAGTGGTAGAGAATGTGGCAGCAATGCTAAGCAATATTGCAGGAGGTCTACTGTTTGAATCTGCGACACGGCATGAAATGAAATGATGTCTACTTTGATGTAGGAATCAGGCCATGCTCACCATCCTTGCGATACCATGTAGGACCCCTTATCATTGCATACAACTATATTTCATTCCATTTTTTTTTTACCGTCAGAGAATGATGGCATCCGTGATGAATAGTGTTTCTCATATTTTTGACAAATTAAAAAAAGGGCAAAATCTTACTCCATTGTAGAGCTCCAACACATTGTTTCACTCTCTTGACCTCACCAACACCCTCACGGTGTGAATAGCCCCTCCCTCTCCATGCACACTCTAGATCAAAATGTGATCATGTGCTGGAGGAATGATTGTTGTTGGCTTTTCCCTGCAGAGAAGATGGCTGACCAATAGAATCGATTCAGAGTGAATGGATTAGTATTAGGGATGCCATAAATAGACATGAATTCACATAACATGAAAACTTTTATACGTTACCTTTTATACCTAGGCAACACTCCCATGTTCCCACATCACCTCAGACATTCTCTTCCTACTGTTTCCTTAGCGTCCACGATTACATATTCTACATTTAAAGCAGACATTTTAACTCGAGGAGGACAAAGTCATGTCAAGGCAGGTTTGCCAGGTTATTCCTGTTACCTCCAACGTAATGACATGCAGGATATGCAAATTAGAAACCCTAAATTGGCTGTGTATACCTACCTTATGATGCATATCATCTGATGTCTGGAGTCCTCTGATAAAAGCTGGGATAGGAATAAACAGGAAAAGGTAGATGCATGGCTAGAGGCACAGATGATTGATTGATGGATTTGGAGTAAATTATGTTTTTGAGTTTATAGTATACTATATTTTGATAATGCTGTACTCCTGACAAGTGTGTGGGTGTGTGTGTGTGCGCACGTGTATGTGTGCAGAGAGTTAGGAGATGGATTGGAGACAGGTCCCTTAAGCAAAACCAGCTGCCCTGGACCCCTGCAGGGAGAGTAAGACCCACAATGTATTGCATGTTTATGCTATTTATTGGATGTTTTGTACATGTAATTTAAATACTTTAATAAATATTATGGAAATAGTATCGTTTCTCTTCTCTTCCTAGTGGCCAAAATGTTGTAAACATTTGTCATCTAGTCCATGACCTGATGTGTGAAGATACAGAAGAGAATGATAAACAGAGCCACAAGTACGTGTTGAGAATGCTGAATGTGCTCTAGTTCATGTGTTTTCTCTGAGGTCTTTTGATTATAAATTTGTTAAATATAAGTTACCACTGCCTTCACGGTCCAATAAAAATGGTATGTTTGTAGACTGTAGTACATTTTCATGCAGTTATTTTAGTACAATTGGTCCTTGTAGGCTATATTGATACACTGATGTAAGGGAAGTTTTCTTCTTAGTTCTTTTGGTCTTTTTGATCAAGAAAAGTACCAAATGTGTGTCGAGGCAGTGCACTTCAGTGCACTACAATGTAACCTTTGTAGGGTTTATTTGAAAAATGTCTGTTATTCAGCAGGTTGCAAAATATGGGCAAACAGGGGCACATGGCATTGCTGGGCCACTGCCTGACTGCCTACCTTTCAATGCTCAGCAATGACGGATTTCGGAAGCTGACCACACGTATACTTTCGGACACCACACTGTGGCTCTGTCGACTCTTTAGGTTTGTACATGTTCATTTTTATAGTCAGAGTCAAAGGAGATGTAATGTGTACAATCATAAATAAGGTACATATGGGAGAAAATGGTTTAAGTCCTAAATATGTTTTCCATGTTGAAGTTTAGCTCTGCTAACAAAAACTAACTTGGTGTGACATTATTTGTGTCGCGCCAAATAAAGAAATGCTGGAGGTACTTGCAAGTTATTGGCAAATAGAATCTCAATATCAAACCTTGAGATCGGTGAGATAGCAGCTATATAATGTTGTTATTTATGTCCAACTATGGAGGATCAAATGTTCCATTGAAATAATTCATGTTTAATCAGACTCGAGGCTCAACACTCAACATACTGATGTAATGTTATGTACTGTATTTGTGGAATTTGATGGGATTACATTTCACACATGACAGAGATCTTTCCTTCAGATATGAGAACAGTTCTGCCTTCTTCCATGAGGATGATCGAGAGGGGCTGGTGAGGGTCTGTAGGCTGGTGCTCCACACACTTTACGAAGAGTATGCATCTGAGGGCTACACCGCCTTCAGCGCTGCACAGCCTGTTGTCTACCAGAGCCCCTCCTCCAGGGCTGGTCTTGGGCAACACATTTGCAACCAGGTAATACACACACATGCAAATTATTTTCATCAAATGGTTTGAAATCTAATGTTAAAAAAGCGAATCCTAACCTATTGGTATTAATGACGGAGTGTCTGTGGATACCTTTTGTATTTGTAGCTGATGTTTTTATTTGTGTTCAAATGTAATCAAATGTATTCAAATGTTCAAATGTATTCACCGTAAGCAGAACTCCAAAAATTGGTATCACTTTACCCATAGGGGGCACTATATTTTGCAGTCAAAGTCAATATGACCGACAAAAGATACCAATTGGAATTTTGATCAAATAAACTACAAAATGTAATTCCACGCAATTAATTATTTGTGCATAGGAATGCCCGTAATCATTGAAATAAATTTAGTTGAGGTGGTGATCATACCGCCTGCCCCTCGGTTGTGGAACACATGCTCTACCCACTGAGCTATGCTGCCCAGTTAGCAGTCGGAAAGCAATTAGCGTCGTCAAACGTAACAATTGGAAAGCTAGGCTCAATGTTATCTCTGAGAGTTTACTGCATTCTTAATCGCAAATATGTCAAAGTATACAGTTTACAAAATTAAAAATACATGGCACAGCCATGGAAATAGATCTTTGTAATACAGTTTGAATGAAATCTCGAGGTTTAATTCTTCTATGCTTCTATTAATTGCACAAATTTGATGTGAAGAAGAATGATTTGACGAAAGCCGATATCTATGTATGTATATATATATATATATATATATATACAGGTCCTTCTCAAAAAATTTGCATATTGTGATAAAGTTCATTATTTTCTGTAATGTACTGATAAACATTAGACTTTCATATATTTTAGATTCATTACACACAACTGAAGTAGTTCAAGCCTTTCATTGTTTTAATATTGATGATTTTGGCAAAAAAGTCAAGAAAAACCAAAAATCCCTATCTCAAAAAATTAGCATATTTCATCCGACCAATAAAAGAAAAGTGTTTTTAATACAAAAAAAGTCAACCTTCAAATAATTATGTTCAGTTATGCACTCAATACTTGGTCGGGAATCCTTTTGCAGAAATGACTGCTTCAATGCGGCGTGGCATGGAGGCAATCAGCCTGTGGCACTGCTGAGGTCTTATGGAGGCCCAGGATGCTTCAATAGCGGCCTTAAGCTCATCCAGAGTGTTGGGTCTTGCGTCTCTCAACTTTCTCTTCACAATATCCCACAGATTCTTATGGGGTTCAGGTCAGGAGAGTTGGCAGGCCAATTGAGCACAGTAATACCATGGTCAGTAAACCATTTACCAGTGGTTTTGGCACTGTGAGCAGGTGCCAGGTCGTGCTGAAAAATGAAATCTTCATCTCCATAAAGCTTTTCAGCAGA
>OMKQ01034135.1:1688-14308 GCA_900302335.1 Phycis phycis
GGTTCTCCAGTCCTTAATATCCATACCTAAGTGTGTTGTGGTGTGTGTGTGTGTGTGTGTGTGTGTGTGTGTGTGTGTGTGTGTGTGTGTGTGTGTGTGTGTGTGTGTGTGTGTGTGTGTGTTTGGTGTTTGTGTGTGTGTGTGTGTGTGTGTGTGTGTGTGGTGTATGTGTGTGCGCAGTGTTTCCCCTACATAGTCCGCGTGTATGTTAAGGCCACTATGTTTGCATCAATGTGAACGCAAATACAGTGTTCAGTGTGTAGCCATCCCATTGTCTGCGTTGCATGGTACTGAAATCAAATTAATCAAGTATGTGTGCTACTTTGTATCATTGAGTTTCTTGTGTTATTTTGTCTTCATGCATGCTACATTTAGTCCAAATCCATTCATGAGCAAAAGCCACCTTATCCATAGTCGCCACGCATGTTTTATTCTTCTGGAGCAGAACACTATTTTGCCCTCAGTAATTTCCCACAATTCTTCTCCACAGACAATCATGGTAATTCAGCAATTGAGGAGGGGGCAACGGTGATATATACGCTTCACGTATATATCAAATAGCATACAACAAATAGCATTTGGGGCGCACAACATCATTTCTAATACAAAAATGCATGGCTGATTGCAGTGGCGCCAATTATCCAGTGGCAGTGCTATGCCACTGCTGGACGCATGGAGGGGGAACACACACACACACACACACACACACAGTGTGTGTGTGTGTGTGTGTGTGTGTGTGTGTGTGTGTGTGTGTGTGTGTGTGTGTGTGCGTGCATGTGTGTGTGTGCATTGCAAGGCAGAGAGGATGAGCCTGTGAAACAATCACTTCCCCGAAATTGGCTTTGTGTCAGTGAGAGTTAAGCCATGTTCCTTAATGGGTCCCCCCCTCCCACACCACGGAAACAGGCCTCCGCTCTGTGATGCAATGTCACCACGTAGATGTACAACAACTTGTCGAATATCAACGACCGGGGGACGCGGCGGGATATTAATATGATGAAACACGAGCGCGCTGCGGTTTGCACGCGTGGGCCGCGACCCCACCTCCAACCCCTCGGGTCCGTCATCGGTGTGAAGACCGAACGAGATTGCATGACGTGAAATCACCACCGCGGCTCGAAGGCACGTTGGCCCGGCATGCCCAAGAAACAAACAACAGCGAAAAACGACTCTTCCAGAGTGGCAGGCAAGACAAGGTCCTTGGGATTCTGTCCCGAGTGACAGCGCAAATCCATTAGACAATGTTACACTTGAACTGAAACCTGTGAGGTACAATGGCCCGGAGTGGACAGAGGGGTTGCTTCAGAGTTCCAGAGGCCTGGGTTAAAGAGACCCCGGCTGCTGGGTTCCTGTCTGTGTGGAGCTGGGTTTATTCTCTCCCTTGTTTGAATGGTTGTGTGCCAGGCACTTGATTCCTCATGTGACATGCAGGCTCGGCAAATTGGAGCTTGCCAACGGGTGTCTGACATCTCATTCAGAGAATCGTCAGTCAGCCAGCCAGTTTGTCCCTGCCTTAGGCTACTGACACAATGAGGGGCGGGTACCAAACTCAGTCCTTTTAAGGGTACTGAACGAATTACGTTAAAGCAATCGGTGGCAAATTACAGTAGCAGAAGGGCTGAGAACGCATCTGGCGGGTGAGAGTAGGCTACAGCATAAAGAGAGCGAGTGGGCCACCACTGCGTCACAGTTCTACGTGTGCATCGCAACACAGCCAGGACCAAAAGTGGCCACAAGGGCGGTCGTTTCCACTTTTCAAAACTGGACGCCAACAACGCTCGCTGCAATAGTTGTAGAGGGAAATGGAAAGCCGGCCAGAACACATTTCTAACCTTCAACATGCATACATCTTAAAGCCGAGGAGTTTACCATGCTGGACAGCCCTGCAGCTAACGTTAGCACGCCCGCAGCCAGCGCTGAAGAAGGTAAACCCTACGTGGACGATGAAGCTGAGGCATGGACAACCTCAACGGCATCTTCAGGTAAGGAGCCAAGTTGAAGTTACAGTAGTAAGAAAACTATTTTTTCCCACTGTCTTGGTTGACGTTAGCGTAGCATTTTTTGGTATGTCCATAACCTTCGTATGAAACCAATAGTACATGAATTACATACTATTTACAGGTAAATATTATAATATGAGACAGTGAATGAGCTAAACACACAAACACACAGACACTTTTTTAAGCAATTTAAGAAGGTTTAACTTTGCTTGGAATAATATATTTTTTTTTTTCTAAGTATAAATTATTGTTATTATCATCGTCAGTTATAAATAGAGAGACCTTATTAATCCCCGAAGGGAAATTGGGTAGCATCAGCTTGTGAGTAGAGTTGTTTACACTCTTTCGTTGACAGGTCGCCCAGCTGCACTCTGCCTGCCCTCGTGTCACAGCGAGTGCCCCAGAGGTTACACCATCACCTTGGCGCCAAAGTTACCCAGCCAGGATCACTCACTGCCATGGCCCCTAGGCCTAGGGAGGGAGGTCACGTGTGCTTCTGTGGAGCCACAGGACCGCGTTCTAGCGCCGTGGTGGCAGACTGTGACTGATGGGAGCTTGTAGGGTTGGCTTTGGGAAGGGAGGTAGGGAGGAGGTAGGGAGGAGGATAAAATGTTCTAAATAAATAACAATGATTTTTACAACTGAAATTGTTTGGTACAGAGAGTAAAATACCAAAACATTAGACCTTTTCCTGGTACTTGTAATGGTAACGGTATTAGTTCAAACCTGAATACAACCCTAGACATAGGGTGAGGTGTTAGGCAAGCAGGGTGAGGTTTTAGGGAAATGAATGGATGACTGAATCGTGTGTTCAACAGCTTCAGTTTCAGCATTGCTTGAAAATGTCCTCACGGGTAAGTCATGCAGACAGTGGTTTCACCTCCACTATCCCTGGTTGTGTGCAGCAGAATGAACTGTCTAGCCCTAAAGATGTCCTTAAGAGAAAAATACACACACACGGCGATACCTCAACTAAAAAACTAAATGTACTTAATCTTGCAATCGTAGACACGTCAAATACAATGCAATAGGATTATTGTGGTATTGCAACAAGGCTATCTGTTACTGTGCCGTTTTTATCTATCTCGATCTGATGGATTACACTTGAACTTGTGCAAAACACTCGATGTTTAATAAGATTTTGCGGTTTCTGGCAGTACCCAGGAGCACATCTCAACACAGTGTGTACAGCTGCAAGGACAGTACCAAAACCTGGTATAAAACAGACCACGGGGCTAAATAACAACCGTAGGATCAATAAGCTTTGACATACCTGGTGATGGCATTGGAGAAATTAAGGAAATGAATTTCCTATTCAGTTATGCTGTGTAAATGTTGCTATAGTCATATAACTTGAATTAAGATGCGCTTTCGCTATTCCTGAGTCACTCCGACATTGAAACTAGATTTAAGTAGACATTCAAAAGACAAAACTTTCTCCCTCTTGTCTTATAAGCCAGCTTCCCTCTGCATTCCCTCACATGGAGAAGGAAATATATTGTTTTTATTTATTATTTGGGATGGATTAACGTTGTGATACGGTCTCACCCAAACAATGTAGGCTAAGCCCCCTGCTAGACTCTTACCATCGACCAGGACAATTAAAAGACAACAACTGGAGGACAATCAGTGCTGTCGTCGGATCAGGTGAGTTTGGTTGGACGTTCGCCAGTGAAAACATTGGCCCAATAGAAATGACGACACAGTTACTGTACGCACAATCCACTCTTTGACACAACAATGAGAAAACATATCGCCGAGCACTCAGCAGCTGTTTATTCTATGTTCCCCCATGCGCTCCTCTTGCTCCCGGCGAGAGTCTGCGACGTGCCGGTGGAGCCGGTCACAAGGAAACGCTCACGGTAGCTCCTGGGTGACAGTGGCTCTGCGCCACCGTGCTCCTTTCCAGCGCAACCACATAACATGCATGCAGGAAAAAACTCACACCACAATTCCTGATGATCGATTGCCAGAAAAGGAAAAACTGCAAATATGCTGATCTTCTTTCAGAAGAACCGTTAAAATAACACTTGAGACCTTTTTGCAGCTCAGCTGCATGCATACATCATCCATGTTGCTCTATACCACTGTCTTATATTTTGTTATTGTTTGTAATATTTACTTTTGTTTGTACATTTTTCATTTTATACTTGCACGATATAATAGTGCCCATAGTTTGGTGTACCGTTAAAGTAAGGGTCGATAAGCAGTAAATAAGAGTAGTAGTATCATTCAAATTTAACGATACCATCCCTAACCGCTGCCATCCCTTGGTTGATTTGCCTAAACTGATTTTTAAGGTCTGAAAGGGTCACAGAATCTTGTCAGCTCGTGCTTTCAGAGCCAGAGGTAAAATCAAAATGACCACACACACACACACACACACACACACACACACACACACACACACACACACACACCATTTAGTATTCCCTTTTACGGTGGCATCGCAGTAAATTTGATTTGTCATAAAAACAATGAAATTAAAAACTTGGCTTCTACTTAAACAGTAAACCACGTCCAGAGGTTGTCTGTGTGTGTGTGACTGTGTGCGTGTGTGTGTGTATGTGTGTGATGGTCTGCAACCTAATCCTCATGTTGCCAGCACCCAGGATTTCCAATACTCCATAAATTCTGGTTCTTATGCCCGGATAGTGACTAGTAAATGGTAAGCAACACTATCAATCACCGGCGCTCCCCACCATGTGATTCATAGTCATGTATTTCCATTTAGGCGATACCCACCCGTCTTCCAGGGATGGGGAAGAATGGGAGGGAGAGGGGTGAGGAGAGGGAGACTATCTTGAAGAGACACAAAAAAGCAGAAAGAGACCCCTGGCATCGAATCCCCCCACTACATACAATCGATACACCTGGCTTAAAAATAAATAACCTCTCTCCTCTATAACGGACAAATAAATGCGTTACAGGAAGGAATAATTAGTTCTAGCAAGGAGAAGTGGTCACACCGTGAGCCAGCCATAGCAACGAATGTGTAGTTCCTCTAAAGGCCTATAGGTGGCTCGCAGTGGTTGGCGGATGTAGAAAGACCGGTCGCCATTTCAAGTCAATGGGAAAACTGTGTTTTCATTTTCGTAATGAAAAGCAAATACATTTTGTCTAGTTAGAATCTCAGTGGCTAGTTCATCTCCATATTATGTATTCTGAGGTCCTGTTTCACAGTTTTATTTCATTAAAAAGTTATTAAGGATAAAATATTAATGAGTTTTGGCCATAGACTAGTGCCAGGCGCCGTTCAATTCCTGCCCCTAAATGTGCCAAATATGGATCGTTTATGCTGTAGGTTGCAAAAATGACAACCAATGGTAGTGCTGGTAACACGAAATCTAGAGCTTCATAAAGCTTCTGTGTAAACCAATGGGTGATATGTCAACGATGCTATGTCCATATTGTTTTACAGTGTAATAATAACAGATTAAATGGGGTTGATTATTATTCAGCAAAAGACTCAGTGATACAATAGGGCTAATAGTCCATGTGTATGAAATGCTAATTATGTATGTGTGTCTGAGAAGTGTCTTAGAAGACCTACTCAGAGTCAGCTTCACACTTTTTTTTTCCAATTTGTAATATTTAAACAGTACTATTAAAACATTGCGTGGTCATAAAAATCATTTTTACTCTAAGCATGTGTTTAACGTGTCAATATAGCACCTTTGAAAGCAATATTTAAATAGCCAGATGCTTGTTTATAAGCCGATATTAGATGCCATGCATCATTAAGTGTTTTTTTTTCTGAATCAAAATGAATATTTGTGGATTTGGATTTTGAGGGAACACGTATTTTGTAGTCGTCTCTGAGGGCTACAGATAAAATTATTTTGTGAACAATAACAACATGCCATAACATAACCAAAGCAACACAGCATGGGAAATTGCACAAACTGGTTTGTATAGTGCTCGTTATGTATTTATCACAAATGAATCATTCATATACAAAATACCTGCCTGAAATACTAAGTGACAGTAAACCGACAAGAATAATTTTACCTTCTGTCCAGTTTTTCTCGCTTTTCAGGAACATATCGCTCTTTTGAATTTGTGCGTGCATCATGGTAACTGGTAAAGTCCTAGTATTATGTGCTCTAGATTGCAGACAACCTAAGAGAAGTGTGACAGTGTTCTGATACTGGGCGACTTTAATACCCGTGTTTGCTGTCCCTCAGGACGGCTGGCTACTGACTTTTGAAATCTCATTGACTCCTTTAACCTGGTTAGGTTGGTAAATGAACTGGCTGTCAAAAATCATACTCTCAATTGTGTGCTGTCCGTTGGGCTCTCACTTAGGCACCCTGTAATAGAGGACATCCACCTGACTGATCATAAGTGTTCTATTTCAAGGGGAGCTGCCCCTACCTCCTCCGAAACAGCAGTGT
The DNA here is from genome assembly GCA_900302335.1 of Phycis phycis. Classification (NCBI taxonomy): domain Eukaryota; kingdom Metazoa; phylum Chordata; class Actinopteri; order Gadiformes; family Phycidae; genus Phycis; species Phycis phycis. The sequence continues at coordinate 8,086 of OMKQ01034135.1, forward strand.
CACCGCTGTACAAACCATTCTAGCAGCCTGTCCTCCTAAGATTACTGAAGGTCCCATCCCCTACATTAATGAAGACAGAGGTTCATCTGCCTATCCACCAGGCCAGTGGGTGACGGCTTCTTCTTTATGGGGGAAAAAAAGGACGGCACATCATCATCTCAAAATATAACGAGGAACCGCAAGCCTCTTCTTCTATTTGCAATTCTTGTTGAATTAATAACAGCATTTCAGCATCACCAGGAGGCAACCATCTTCACTAATAAATCAACCTGTGCAACGCATGTAACCATTTCAAGATGGAGACGGGTAGAATACAGTGGTGAACACCCACACTGGTCATTTTGAGTATATGATGAAGACCTTTAGACGTTTCCATGGTGCAGAGGTTGTAGCCAATTCAGTGGTCTGTTCACTGACCATGGTCAGTGGACCGTGACCATTGATTTCTACCACTAGGGGCGCTAAAGCTAGTGGTTGGGCCCAGTTAGCGAATGGTCTACGGAGTGGTCTTTGACCGTGTTATACTCCATTATCGATTATGCCTGTATTCTTATTGTTGCACTATATATTGCAGTTTGTGTGGATTATCTAGTGAGGGGCTTATTTTTAATGGGTCCTTGTGATCTGGACCAGTTGTACAGTGGTCCGTTGCGCAGTTCTGATGGTCCAGCCCAGTTGCTCAGTGGTCCATCGTGTGGTCCGAACCAGTTAAATCAAGTGGTCTGTCGCATGGTCTTTTTGGTCTGGACCAGTGATCCGTCGTGTGGCCCTAATCCACCGCAAACCTCCTTGGTCTCATCTCCTTCTATGGAGTTTAATTTCACTGTAAAGTATTACAAGTGAAGTCCGATTCTTCAGAACTGAATAAAACTATTTGTAGTTTAGCTTCATATTTGTGTACTTGTAGATTGGTAAGCCTATTTATAGTCGCAGGATAGATCTGTGTAAATCTGTGAATCATTTGCAAATCTGTAACATGATTATGACATGTGTACATTCATTCTGAATAAATAAACAAACAATAGCAAACTTGCGTAAGACACGGTCAACAAATCTAACAATATTTGTGATCATGTCATTTTTATTTGAATACATTCCAACTTAATTGTGAAGGGCACACACTACTCATTGATTAAATACTTTTGGCACAAATTGCCCATCAAGCACTTGTAAAAATAATCATCAAATAACGCTGTAGATTCCTGTTTGTAGATCAGGCACAACGGTGGCAACGCACTTCCGATGAAAGCAATCTAGTATCATCTTATTTACTAAACTAGCAGCTTTCATTATTGCTAAATGGAGCAAGATGTCTATTACCCATCTGAACCATCTTGACTCTACTCTAAATTACTGTAACTGTAATTAGCAAAACATGTTTGTTGGATACTCTATATTCTTTGTTTGTTTGTTTAATTCCAATGCATAGCCTTTTCCATCACTTTTGCAGTGTCTGGTCATCCGTTGAGTATCAAAAATAATTTAACAGAAACGTCAAAATGAAGAAGACCTCCAAGCAGTAAAGACAGATGCTACCTCTGAGGAGTTTTGTTCAGTCCAGTGTTTTAAATGTATTAAACGTAAGTAAAAGGTATAGTTCAGTTTAGTGATGTGTATAGATATGTAGTCTATACACAGCACTGTGTGCCCACTTTTATAAAAATTTGGTTGTAATGTATTCAAATAAAAATGTCACAAAATATTGCCGTGTGTTGACAGTGTATAGTGCAAGTTTGCAGTTGTTTTTGTATCTATTCTCAAAATAACTGCAAATACATCGTTTTAATTAAATAAATTCTGGCTACATAGATTTATATATAGTACTATTATTGAGTGGAATTAAACTCTGTACAAAGAGAAATAAGACAGGAGGTGTGCAGTGGATTAGCACTACAAGATGGACCACTGAATAGCTGGTCCAGACCAACTAGTATAATCACACAAACCGCATCATACAGTGCAACAATATAGCAATATAGACATAATTGATAATAGAGTATATTTAAAAGACAAATGATTAGGATCTGACATTTATTCGGCTAACAGCATCGCCAACACGCCCAGAGGAGGCAAGAGGTGGATTAGGACCATGAAGACGACTCCACAGAACCCTCGCTGACTGGTGCATGTTTGCGACCACGGTCAGTGGACAGACCACTAAACTGGCAACAGCCCCCTTTCTTTCCATGCTCAAATTGTGTTCCAGTCCCTGGATAAGGATGTCCTGCATTACCTACAGATTTAATTTGACATCCCAGTATATTCCTGTTTACTCACAGAGCATTTTGAGCATGTTCAGAGGTTGCTCTCACCAGAACAGCTGGTATGCCAAGCCTCGGGCTGAACTCAATAGAGAATTGTCCAAGTCGACTGCGCTTTGCCGGTTCGATCGATTATTTGGCAATTTGTGGATTTACAAAAAAATTCATAAAAGAAGAAAAACTATTTTTTAAACAGAGTTACAGAATGACATGCGCGATAGATTAATAGGCTGAATCCTAACATAACATTACATGAGAACCAATGTTAAAAGAAGGGAAGGAAAGCAGAGGAATATTAACGTTCGGCAATAAAGCTAAAGGCACACACAGCGGTTCACAGCTGTGGCTCTAGCAGTGTTAAAGGCTGGAACTTGATCAGAAGTCACCTCTCTTTTTGCCACAATTTAAGTGCTTTTCAGTTAATGCCACTACCCACCGTGGCTTGTCCTTTTAGCTCCCCACTTAAAGAAAGCTTTATCACAGAGTGTGAATATCTTTCCAACTTTAACTTGGTTTAGCAAGATTAATACGCGATGGATCAGTCAACAGTTCATAACTTGTTGTTGTGTTGATTTACGTCCATACAATCAGGCTAATCAATTGTATACAAAATAAGACTGAGCCAACTTAAAATGCACAGCGAGTTAACCCATGTGTTTTTTACAACAATGTTTAAGATGGTATTTACGTGTTTCCGGCCTCCAGAGACCAATATCTCAAGTCTCTTTGTGAATCACTAGCTCTCCTGTAATCATTATTCTCTTTCCATGATTAATATGTAATGGAATTCCTGTATCTTAAGCCTTTATATCATGTTGCATTTGGTTGTTATAATGCACACACAAAAAGACAACCTGGGATTGTTCGGCCGAGAGAATTCGAGTCGATTTGGGGCTCTCTAAACGACGATTCACCCTGTCAACTCTGAGGGTACAGCCCGAGCCAATCCCTTCATCCTTGAGCTTGACGCATCAAAGGTTGGCATAGGGGCGATGCTTTCCCACAATCTACTCCATCTCTGTGTATTTTATTCCAGATGGTTAACATCAGCAGAGAGCAACTACGATGTTGGAAATGGAGAAGTCTTGGCTGTGAAATAAGCAGGAGAGGAATGGTGTCATTTGCTAGAAGGGCCACAAGAACCTGTCCTAGCCAGAGTGCCAAGAGACTAAGTTCATGGCAGGCCTGCTGGGCTGCTTTTGCCCTTTTCAATGGCTTACGCCCACTTCCCTTCAAAATGTCTGTGCATGGCGCTGGTCTATGATTACATAAATGTCGTCTGAATGTATACAGAGCAGCAATATCCCTCACACACACACACACACACACACACACACACACACACACACACACACACAGCATACAGAGTGGTGGAAACCACAAGTGAGAATGAATGCAGTTTGATGATTGATATTCAGTTTGAAATGACGGCAGAAAAAGAAAAGTAATGATAATGCAGTTCTACATCTAGACAGTCTGCCACATATTCCCATTAAAACGCAACAAAGACTTACAAATGTGTCACTAAACAAAACACAGCATAAATGGAAATAGGAGCAGTTTCATTTGAACTTCATTCTTCATAATCACTGGCAGACATGATGGAAAATAGAGATTGAGTGGTTCCTGTCTTGCACAAAGGGATTTTGGCCTGTGCAAAAGAACACAACCCAAAAACCATAAATATAGTTTTTACCAAAGTCCATTTTCAACTAACCATATTGAATTGAACTTTTCAAATATTCCTCCAGCCCTTTTCATAAACCTACAATGTAGATGATGAAAAACTCAAAATTACCCCAAATTACCATATTTCTTTTCTCTTTCTTATATTTGCACAATACAGTTATGCTATTATGGCCTATCAGATGGCAGCAGGGCCTACTGATGACACCCGTGTTAAGGGGCCACAGAGAGCCAGAAAAAAGGATGAATGGGGCGTCACTGTCGTTCTAAAGACAGATTTCTCATTATTGCCAAGTTTAAATCAAACCCAAATGACAATTTAGAACTGATTAAGGTAACTTGTAAGAGAGAAAGAGGCACATAAAGGGAGACAAAAAAAATCTGAGGTGAGAGAGTGGGTGCAATTTTACATCATGATAAATACAACCACTTCACGGTAATGGCTTTTCAAGTGCCCTTCCCCAAAGCTAAATTATTTGAGCTGATCCTAGATATGGAGTGATGTCTATATCAATCACAGACTTTATGATTGTTTTTGCAGCAGCAGGAGATTTTTCACCCACACACACACACACACACACACAAAACCCTCCTCAAAATCCAAATATAAAAGGGCACCAAAATGAATATAAATGACAGATAACAAGGAATACCAAAATGTTTCTATAGCTCCTTGAGCTATGGAACTAACCTAAGATAACCCAAAATCATATATTGCTGTCCTGCAAAGGGATTTAAAGGCATGGGACTAATTATATTTAAGCATATAATATATATAGCATATAAAATAGCTTTTTATTAATAAGGTATAAATAAGTAGACAGGCCTTATTGCGCTGAAAATGGGATAAGTAGAACAAGTAATCAGAGAGACATACAGTAAGTACCACAGTAATCCTAACCTCTGTGGTGAGCTGCATGCATTTCCTTTTGCAGTCATCGTAGCCCTTTGTCCAGCAACAGTGTGGTCAGTGAAGATAGATTTGCTTATGATGAACACTGCGGATCCTATTGACAATGTCGATTAGGGACCGTGAAAAAAGTTGCCAACTTACCCCTCTCTCTGCTATAGTACTTGTGAGCCAGCTACAGTTACCGATTCCACATCATTAGGGAGGGAGCAAAGAATGAACAATGAGACAAGCTCTCTGTATCTCGAAGACAAAAGTGTCTGGAAAAGTCACAAGATTTATTTCCCAAACAAAGATGAAAACAATTGCATCTGGATAACAATATAGCGGGGACTTGAAGGGAAGTTATCAGCACCTGGTTGTGATCATATATTTATATATACCAGTGCAGTGCCTGTTCAAAAAAAGTGCCTGTTCAAGAGGTGCCTCCAGTACTGCTGCCTGCAGCTTTCTGGAGCGCCGCTCATCAAAGAAAATTCCCACTCTTTCTTTGGGTCCTCAGCAATACTCCGGCCAAGTGTGGAATCGATTGGGTGAACGGTTGTCAAGAAAATGACATGGACAGACAGACATATAGAGTCCCCTAATTAAAGTTATATACATATAGAAATATAGATATAACTATATATTTATAGTTCGTTTTTCTGACCAACTTCAGACAACTCGTCAACCCGTTCATTAATCATTAACAGATAAGAAAAAAGGGTCTTATGGGTCTGTGACCCATAAAAAAATGATTAGTAATGTTTCATTCATAAAGCTTCTGATAAATCATTACTTTCAGAAGTTATATTTGAAGAGGTAAACACCTGAACCTGTTTAAATACAGCATTGTCTGTGTTTTGCCACGTGCAGACTGGTTACGTGGAGTCCGTCTGAGCATGTGGCCCTCGCGTTATCAAATGAAACAGATCGTTACTAAGGCTATTACAACAAACTAATAATACCTGCCATGAAAGCACTTTGTTGCATATATAGCCATCGGTTAGTTTGAAGCACTCCCAGTGACAACTCTTGACGGTTACCTCAGTCTTGCCGTTTCTCAAAGTGGTACCATGTACTATCAAGTGTGCGTCATATGCCCTTTACCCCTTAACTAACGCGCAAAAACAGTAATCCAGTAGAGACCTAATTTATCAAGTTTACTACGATATGCTACTTTGACATGAGGCTCATGCCAGCCACCAGGCTAATGCAGGTCATATTTTAATGTATTTTTTTTATCTGTCCAAGAGATCGACAGCATCCACGATCCATAGTGTTTTCCATACATTTAAATTTTTTTTTCACTGTTTAAAAAGGGAGAAATAGCATTTCATTGTAGACCCTCTCTCTCTCTCTCTCTCTCTCTCTCTCTCTCTCTCTC
>OMKQ01034148.1:0-21075 GCA_900302335.1 Phycis phycis
TGAGACAGTTGGCCACAACTGAATCCTCGATTTCTAGAGACTGCAGCACTGACGGGTAGATAGGGTGGTTTACACCCCTGAAAAAAAACAAAAATACAAAAATGATACAGAATCCTCCATGTTCATTATGGGTGTGCCCACGCAGACACATACACAAGTTTCTTTCTACAGATGTCACAATCAATTCTACCTGTTTGTGCATTTATGACCAAGTAAGTGTTCTTTCCTGCCGGTACTAGACTTCGCAAGATGACTATAAAGAATGGTAGTTGTAGTTGTAGTTGTAAGCACTAAATATTCTGAAACTTGTTCTGATGACTTTCTTACTGTATTAGCTGCAATGAAAGTTACTCTTTGTAAGTCACTTTGGATAAAAGCGTCTGCTAAATGCCCTAAATGTAGTGTCAAATGTAAATGCTGACACTTTATTTAAACGACTCATGTTCTGTGTACCCTTTGGCCATCACAGCCACTGTCATATATGAGCCAGTTCAAAAGAAAAAATGCCATGGCTTCCATCTTGAGAATGGCTAAAATGGTATTGCAGGCATTCCAAGTAGAATGAAATTATGGGTTGAAACGTCGCTTTATTCTCGACATACAAAAAGCGGCGTGCAGACAGTTGCTTCCACCCTGTGGCAGAAGACAGTTTAGCAGCTCATGGCACACTGGAAACAAGGGTTATCAGATGCTTAATGTCAGTTGCTTTTCTTGACTGTTGAACTGTAAACCTCAATGTTTTGTGGAGAGGTTTTAACGGTTTTAATATCAATAATTAATCATTTTAATATTAGCAGTTTGCCCTATTGCAATCTGGAGCAAAATGTCAAGCTCTCAACCTCTTGCTGGTGTCATGGACACGTTTCAGGAAGCGGCTGGTGATGATGCTGGGCCTCTGGCCGGTGGGGTAGAATCGTGCCATGATGTTCTGCAGCACAGTCTCGTCGTTGAGGTTGTCGCAGGTGAAGGCCTGCAGCTGGCCCTTCAGGCAGACCTCCACAGCCAGCGCCATCCGGGGGTCCTTGAGGCTGATACAGTATCCTGCACACAGTGGCAGAGGAGCATGCAAGAAAGAGCGAGGTATGGTGATGGTTAATGTTGCTTGATAAACGTGCAATGCTGACCTGAATGCTTATCAGGTCATTTTTTGGCAATGTTAAGACTTGATCAAGACATCAATGCCAACTCTAAAATGGGCCAACCAGCCTCTGTCTCATCCAATCACCACCTTCACGCTTGAAGGTTTAAAAATGAAGCCGCATGTGAGACGGACATTTAGCAAATTTTCAAAGGTAATGAGTGACATCTGCAGCAAAACTATCAACAGATGATCGTTCCCCACTTGCGTCTTCATTGAATATGAACAGTGTCTTAAAAAGCCTTTTTTTTACCCAGGGGGCCTCTGGGCTTTTCTTTGAACAGGCCAGCCCGGTGGGCTTCCTCGATAGCTTGGAGCAGCCTTGGCATGTGCTCGCCGAAGCGCCTCAGTCGGTCGGAGCTGCTCGCCTCCCGGGTCTGCATGTTCCTTCTGTTGGCGTCGATGGACCTCTGGAGAATGCTCTGCTCGTTCCTTGAGGTAGATGGATTGATAAAAAAAAAAAACATCTGGATTGGATTGGCGCAGTGGATCTTCTTCAAACCCCATGTTGATACATAAACCCTTCTTATACTGAAATGGCGCCAGACATCAGTGCAAATGAAGGTCACAATTTAGATGACCAGTGTGGGTAACAACCCTCATCCACATCGCCACCCTATGAACTGTATAGCAGCAGTCTGGTGAGCCACCTGAGCTTCCCGAGCTCGTCCTTGGCACGGTTCGTGGCCTGCTGGTACTGTTCGATCTGCTGACCCAGTGTGGCGTCCTGGTGGCTCAGCTCCTCCAGCTCAGCCTGCAACTTCTCCATGTGCTGCTCCTTCACCTGGCTCTCTGCTCCAGTGGTCTGACTGATGCTTGACCCCACAAGAAACACATCAGGGGTTATGCATGATGAAGCGCACCGACAGCCAGCCAAGGAATTTAAGGCTTGAGAAGGATTGAGAATTTTAAGGAACAACGCCATGTTAAATAACAATGCAAGTTGCAGTTTGTGAAACAAACAACGCAGTGATGGGTACCTGAGCTTGAGCTCATTGATCCTTGAAGACAACTGGCCCTTGTCTGTCTCCATGTTCCTCAAGCTGGTATTGCATCGATGAAAGGTCACCTAACACACACACACACACACACACACACATTGTGGAAATGAAGACTGCAATATCTAACTTTTAAATATCCAGCGCTAACAAAGTGAGAAAGAGGAGACGACAAGACACCAACAACAAGAAACAAATCAACAAGTATCTGACAAATTATACATGCCCCATACAACCCCGAGAGCTTTAGCATGGGTTCAGTGCTGACCTCTCCGGCCTTGCGCAGGCTGTCCTGTTTTTGGGCCTCTGCCTTCAGCTGAGCGCACTGTGGCTGGAGGTCCTGGATCCGCTCGGTTATGCTGTTCAGCTTGTCGTAAAAATGTTTGTACTTCAGCTCCCCCTCGGAGACCTTTTTCTGTGCACACACACAATAGGAAATAGACGAGACTGTTATATGCAGATGCATATAATTGGGATGCCATAGTACAGGTAATGTAACCCAACCAAATGCCCTATGCAATTTGTGATGTCGACATAAGTATGTTGCTTTATGAAGCATGAGGCAAGTGGAGCAATACTGAAACCAATACACAATACACCAATACACAAAATGTATTGGTGATATTTGGTTAAAAAAAATTGGGTAACACATTGCAGATTTTTTCCAGCACAAACACAAAAGCAATGAGGTTAAAAATAAATAGCCTGGATGCACTGAATAGTGCTATGAAGTTATTGTTGTACCTTCCATTCCTCGACTTTGTCATCAAATTTCCGCGTGGAGAGCTGGTCCGACTCGAGCTTCTGCCGCATGGGCAGCAGCTCTGCCTCCATCTCAGCCACCTGCCGCGGAGCAGGAGCTGCACTTTACACCCCGTTGTTTCCCTCTTTGCAATGGCAAGATATCCATCTACTCACTAGCAACATTCTGGACAAACACATGGACTGGATCTCACCAGGCACCAGGCCATCTGCTTCTGCAGCTCCTCCAGCTTGGCCTGCATGTCGTCCAGCGAAGACAAGCTCTTGTAGCTGATTTCCTTCTCGAAGAACGTGCGCTTCAGGTCCCGCAGACACTGTAACGCAGTCACCACAACGCCACTGAGCCAAGGATGGCCTGGCTTTGACACATGGATGTGGCTAGACAGGACACCCTGGGTTCACGGGTGGGAAAGAGACGAAACACGGGCACCCATCCTCCGATGGCCGTGATGAAACATGTCGGGTTATTTGTTTTGCAAATTGAATGGATGGGTGCTCACCTCCCCGTTTTGATACACTTTGTCCTCAGTGAATTGCTTTGCCGTTTTAATGGCGATGAAGTCCAATTTCATCTGCTCCAGCTGAGTGGCCTTCATGAAAAACTGAAATGAAATAAGAATTAAATAAATCCTAATTAAATGGTGTTCTTGACTTACATTTATTGTCTGCATTTCTATCCATACTATACATACACATACTTAAAATAAGTAAACTATAACACTAACAGTGTTAATGCAAAGAAATTATAATTGTGATATGATCATTGTTAGATAACACTGTTAGATAATAAATAAGTAACGTTACCTTGTACTTGTCCCCTTCTCCTTTAGAGTGTAGGAAGTGTTTGCTCATCTCTTGAGTGAGTATTGACACAGGGTTGTTGACCTTAATAAATACATTTACAAAAACAAACTAGTCAATCTAGATTCAGAAATGAACCTGCCTTTTGTGATGAGTATGAAGGAAGAATGAAAAAGGAAAGTTTTAAATTGTACCTGAATATTAAAATTGTCCAGAATTGACATGAGGTCTTCTTTTTTGGTCGACATGACTTTGCCTGCATCAGGGGAGAAAATACTTAAATGCAAAATATTTTGGTGCGAAGCTGCCAAGATCTAGAAGTTCAACCCTTTGTGATTGGTGTCCTATTATCACAACACCAAATCTGTGATGATCGGTATCCGGCATTGGTTGTGGAAATGATGGTCCCTGCTTTATACAGAAAAGTAGTAGTAGTAGTATGGAGCATATATACATTTTTCACTTCATCTTTACCCAATTTGCTCTTCAGTTTGTACGTCCTAGTGCCATCTCGTGTGAGTTTCAGGTCTATGATGACGGCGTCCCCGTAATCCTCCTGTTTGTAGGCATCTCGGCCCGTGTTCCGCAGAGTGACGGAAACCTCGGCGGTGCTGGGGGAACAGTGGAACATTAGGCTGGACACACACGACAGGATAATTGGCCTGATGTTGTGCCGGTTTGCCTCTTCTGACTCGGGTCAGTAAAGCCCAGATTTCTTCATGGCTCCCACTATTTATTTGCCAGATTATCCTGTGGTGTGCAGCATAGTGGGTGTTACGAGAGTTTGGTCTCTAAGCCTCAGGACTGGGCTGTTGGTGAATGGAATCAGTTGTCTTCATCCACCTGTGTGGTATTTCACCTTTCCTAAAGTGTAAAAACTGTCTAGTGTGTGCCAGGTATTAGGGGGAAACAGTGAAAACGTTCCACGGCACACTGACCGCAGCAATTCTGCAGCAATTTACATTCACAGAAAGTAGATGTAAGCCAACTCTTTTTTTCCTCCACCCAATACATTTTCTTATTCCTGAGAAACTGCAAATCTGCATTCAAAATGCTGATTATATTCGGCCTCTGGCAGAATATAAATCATTTAAAATACATTTTATAGATACACAGTTGTGTATTCATGAAGCATATGGACACATGCCAAGTGTCAGAATAGTTCATTCATATGAACTACCCTGTTTACACATCTTTCAATTACATCCTTGTACATCGTTACATCACATCGCAATCACCACCTCCATTTCGGAAGCACAGTAATGTTATTGGTAATAATTGTGTTTTTTTCCTTGTTTAGTAATTAAGAGTGAAATTGTTGTCACTATGGGGAGACATTGTTTTGTTTGAAACTGCCACAGTGTTTCCCAATGCGATTTTTGATTCAACTAGGTTACAGTTTATTTAGGTTTTACACTTCCGCAACTCTCTCATGGATTCTGATGCACAAGCCCCATGTCAAATAATGTGGAGAGTTGTGGTGCAGGTTTTCTTTACCTCTCCCCTTCCTTAACAAACCCTTTGAGGGAAGCGCCTCTGTTTGTGGCCTGCGCAGTCCCACCCAGGGCTACGATCAACGCTGTAAGAACAGCACTCTTTCCACCTGAAGCAAAACAAAACATCAGTTTGGTTGAAGCGTTTGACGACGTAAAGCCGCCATCGTACACATAATATTGTAAACGAGTGGCTGCACTTACTTCCATTGTTGCCAACGACAAAGTTGACATTGGAACCAAACGTGAAAGGGCCCAAGAGAGTGTGACACATAAAATTCTTGAGGGTGATGCTCTCCACGATGCCCGTTTCCCCCTCTTCAGCTGTGATCTGTAGCTGAACACATAAAGTACATTTGACTTTAAAGGTAAAGGGGGCATTTAGCAGACGGTTATGTCCAAAGCGACTTACAGTCAGTACATTTGTGGGGTTCGACATGTGGAGGAGTACATGGATTGCTCCTACTCTTCATCCCCCCCCCCAAGAGGAGGGAGATCAAGGCAAACCGCCGACCCTACGATTAGTGGACGACCCGCTCTGTCCACCCGCTCTACCCACTGAGCTACTGCCGCATCTTACATCTTACATGACACGAACAGGTGATCACAACCAGACCATGATTAACTCAAGACTATCAATTTCTACTGGTGGCACTGGTACCACTGACATTTTAATTTGGTGGCACCCAAACATATTTGGTCGCACCACGTTTTTGTCGCAGTCATGGCTTTTTGTCACGTACCATCCATCTGTGTAAAGCCATTTGAAAAGATTAACTCGGTTGAATCAAATGTTTTTATGGTTTTATACACAAATTCAACTAAATATACATGTGTCTGGTCGTTTTTAGATATTTCAATTCGGAAATGTTGCAGTATTCCTTTATGAAGCAGGGACAACGAAACACCCTTGACTACAGTGGCATTGAGTGTACCTGTCGAGTGCGCCCATGGCTGGGTCCAGCAACATTCACATTGTCCTCTTGCTCGTCATCTTCATCTTCGTAGTGACTACGTCTGGCACGTTTACGTGGGACTTCGCTGTCTGATGAGGAATTCTTCCGATTGGCCATCCTGTCCCTAATACACGGAAGTAAATAATGTTAGACTCGAATCTTATATAGTCCATTTTAAAAAAAATGACGAGATGGCTACAGAGTTATAAAACAATTTTCTAAAACGGTATACGCGATGCCATCGCGTCAAGCTATCAGTCTACACCAACTGCAATGAACTATACGAGGTCTAATGTCTAATATAATAATGTAGAATAGACAACAACAAATATCTTTGTTGTGAAGCACTTGCTAATTCGGCTAACGTGAAGCCAATGCATAATCACTGTGTTCAAATACAAGTGCAACTACTTTCTTAATGAAAACGAATGTCAATGATTCCGTCTCAAACGCAACTGGGAAATAAGTAGTTTTTTTCACAGCGGAAATTGTACTCAGTTTTGAACTGACTATCGATGGACATGCAACCATCGCTGTACTGCAAACTACAAACCAAATTCGCGCGTGATGTCATTTTGCGAGATATTAAATCATTGTATTCATATGGTACCATCAAATATGCTCTTACTACCAAAGTAGAATGCTTACTCTACCGGAGCCCGCTTCCACTTTGAAAACAACGGTCTGACCAGAGCTCAAACTAGCCCTAATCTTTTTTAGGTATGCGTACATACACTAGACAATACGGTAAGAGATTTCGACAAGTGATTTCAAAGCAAAAGCAACGTCCCTGTGCACGTGATCATGAACGTGATTTCGCCTTCGATAAATAGTCAATTATCAATTATTTCCTAAATATGCATATGCATACATGAACGTTTAATAACACAAAGACTAACAACCTCCCGCAAACTGTATTTCAGGGAAATATTGAGGCTTTGAAAATCTAGGCTTTGTCATTTCAATTGTTTTAATAGTCAAACTCACTAATATGTTCTACGTTTCCAATATGACTTCAAAATGATAGTGGACTATCTCAGACATTGAGAAACGTCCTGTTTCCACAGATGTTTATCGTTCACTCGCTACGCAATTTGTATGCAATGACATGCAATTTGTATTTTTTTATATATATATTTTTTTTTATTAACTTACTTGTGTAATTATGTATTTATTAATGACAGATTGGCTGATTTATTAAACGAACGTGAAATCACGTTCTCTATGACGTTCACCGGAACATCGCTTTTATTGTGAAATCACTTCTAACGCGCCCTTACCGTAATGCCTCGATATACACAGTTCTTACGTGCCCTTACTTTAATACGTACCGCGTACTGGGGGCTAGTATGACCGTGATTGTATGATTACAGTGGAGGCTCTTCTTGACTGCTGTGTCTTACATGGATTGCTCCTACTCAATGCATCAACCATTTTCCCTTCTATTTTAGCTTGTTTATTATGCTAGATTTCTGAATGTGGTTCCGAATATGGCTATGCAATTGTTACGTCGATTGAGCATTAATAGGGGAGACCATTCTGTCACTTTGTGTTTGCCAAATAAATGTTCAGTTTCACACATGTTGTCTTTAAGGCCCTTTAGTTACAAGCCAATTCAGACGTGAGAGGGTTTGTGTGACGCCGCGTCTATATGTTATGAAACTGTCTGTAACCAAAGCAAAATGTGACTTCAGTGCACCAATCATGCATCATATTCACAGCCCAGTAACTCGCACGACAAAAGCAATAGTCACACTACATTGCTAAGCTTAGTGAATACGCATATTTATTATGTATTGGAGGATCTGGTGGGTGCGTCAAACAGATATGCTTGCTCATGTGCCATTACACCCCTAGTATTGAAAATTACTTTTTTTGTGGTAAATCAGCAAAGTGATTCAGTTTCAACTCTTTCAAAATAGCCTCTTACAGCTTTCTCTGAAGCTACGTGAACCACGTGACCGCCGAGCGTTTTGACCATCCAATTACATACATCCAAGCGATTCACGTACTGCATTCACGTAATGTGTGGGATTTTCAGTTGACACATTTTCTTAATTTAAATTTACTACTGGATTTCGACAGTCAAATTAAAATGAAACTGTCAAAGTGCATATATTGCGCTTAACGAGGGAACCACATAATTTAACCAGCAGGCAACATTGGTGACAATACATTTAAAGTCATGTAAATCGTTGGAAACATATCAGTGCAATTCATAAATCTGCATAGAAAATAAGTTGCTCCACAAGCAGCAGCATAATTATGACTAGTACTAATTTTATTAGACACAAATAACCGTAATTGAAACCATGAAAATGCACACATATCCAGTTGATATTATCCATGCTCCCAAATACTAATATCGAATGCTACACCTCACTCGTTGTTCCTTGGTAGTCTCTTAAAGACAGGAACTTGTGCAACTTAAACTCAAAGTCAGTCGGTTGTGTCCTGGGGGATGTGAAGTTCCTCGTCATGGTGGAGTCCAGGTAGGGAATGAGCTCACAGCTTTCCTCAAATGACGCAAGTTTCTTCCTGTACTTCTGACGGCTGTAGTCTGAGCTGTAGGGGTTGAAACCTGTGGGGAATAGGGGGGGGGGGAGCATTTTCAAAAGGCATTTTATTATTTATTCATAATTAGGCTACTTGATGCATGATCAGGGCTTTCGTTTTCATTACATGTGTTTACCTTTCAGGTAGTAGGCCATGTAGAGGAGAGCTGATGTTTTCAAACTCAGGAAGGGATATTTTGGTTTGAGACAGCCGAGAGCTGTCATGGCCTTGATGATGGCTTCAGCCACCCCCTAACCGGGAAGACAAAATTCTGAGTTACAAACGCATATCAACTGGAAATATGAGGTCTCTTCAGGTCTCTGAAGTGTCTTTTAAATTCAACAGTTACACCAATTTGGCACCCAGAACCAATTCTAGCCAACCTATTGTAACCTGACTGTTACTTAGGTTGTGGGAACATCGACATTTTGATTGTCGGTTCAATATATAGACAAAGTTAGAGCATAATGAATTCAATGATATTTTGCCTCTGTAAACCCACAATGAGTAAAATATGAGTGTGATCAAATGACAGATATTTGTTATGGCCATCCCATGACTCACTTGGTCCCCAACTGCGGCCCACTTTTTGAAAACCACTGTTAGTGATTCGAGTTTGGTTCTTACCTGTTGCAAGTAGCCCAACATTGGGAGTGAGGTGAGTCTGAAAGGCTCACAAATAGGAGGCACCTTATTGGGAAGCTTCTGGTCCCAATAGGTTTCAGGCAGCCTCAATCCAAAACAGATAAATATATCATGAGTGCTCATCTTCAACTTCATTAAAGCAGTTATTGATATTACACTGATGAATATGCCTACCGTAAAAACATCTCCTGCTTTTGTTTAGTCTGAAAAATGTAGATACGTTCCCGATATTCCACAGCAAACTCCATATTTCCTCGGACCAGAGCCTCGTACCTAAGGTAATGAACTGGTGAATACTGTGGCTCTCCTTTCTAGACAGACAGAAGTGGGTCAGAGTACGTCACCTGTGTTCTGCAGGGAGGTGGTACCTTTGCTTTCCATCCAGATAGGTGACTGGGCAGTAGCCCCTCATCACCAGCTGGAGGGGGAACCTGTCCTTCACCTGACCCTCAGTCAGCGGCCTGGGCAGTAGATGGGGTGGCGGGAGAGTGTGCGGGCACCCAGGGACTACAAACTGACCTGGAGTGGTCAGGAACCGCTGGAGCCACGGGGAACCGATCAAATCAGGATTATTCTTGTGGAAACCTTTCACAGTGAATTCAAATGTCATTAAGTAGCAGGTAGGAGTTTGCAATTACGCTCAAGGATGCCTTAAGGTAGACATTGGCAGACTGGGACATTGGGGGTCAAACCTAATACTTTTCACGTGGGTGGCAAACACCACACTGCTCTGCCCCTTTCATCTACATATATTGATCTACAGTTCCCATGTAGAGTAAACATGATGGTGTCATAGTAAAAAGACAAAAAACAAAACGTACCTCCAGGTGATCAGGGCAACACATCTTGTAGTAGTGTGCCTTGTATTCAGCTGCCAATGCCAGCGATGTATTGCCGGAAGTGTCCACCAGGTGAAAGAACAGGGCAAGACAGACTGGGCAATACAGACCAAACTCCCCCAGCCGAGACTGGAGCTCCTTGGGGGTGATACACAGCCTGTTGATGCAGGCTGCCTGCCCTACACCAGGTTTAGAGCAATACAAAATAATATAACTACAGAACATCAACAGGAGTATAGATTGATTATCATCATTCCAGTGTTACCATTACAACTCCTTTCCAAGTAGCTGTGGATGTCATCCAGGCCGAGGCGTATTTCCTCCTGTGCGTGGATCCACAACCACCATTTGCTCCGGGATCCATCCAGCGGGGCCCAGTTCCTGTACTGCTGCTGGAAGTGATGCCTCACGGCTACTGCATTCTGCTTGAAGTGGGAGTTACGGACGTGGAGAATCTCAGAGCTGTCAGGCATTGGGTGAGGCCTAGGGTGTAGGTGGGTTAGAGGGAGAGTCAGATAGCCAGGGCAGCTCAGAATATCAACATTTATTCTGGTAACACTCATGACAAAAAAAGTAGTAGAAGGAATTTTGAAACTATTTGCAATCCGAGACTTCAGATGTGAGTTGTTGTGGTTGTTGTTAGCTCTGTACTTGTTGGATCTGATCTTGTCAACCAGGCCCCTCTTGAGCACCTCCACCGTGTCCAGCTCCAGCTCCAGCACCACCATGGGGATGATGCTGCAAACCTCCATCAACTCTGCCTGCTTCAGGGTAACAGGGAAGCCATCCAGGACGTACCTGGCCGGGTAGGAAACACAGGTTGGCTTTTGTTTGTTTGTTACAGTAACATTGTTGTTTGCCATTTCTTTCAAATGTAAGAATGGCATTTTTCGAAGGAAAATCACAATGTAAACCTTTATGACAGACTTCATACAAACATATCTCAACAACCCCTCTCCCATCAATCTCCTACATCTCACCCTCTGGTGCTACACACTGGGCTCATCAGCACCACCTCCAGGCACTGGATGGCCAGTTCGTCCGGCACAGTGAGGCCCGAGGAGAGGTACTTGTTCATCTGTGCAGCCAGCTCCGTGTGGCCTTGAGCACTCAGCACCGTGCGCATGGCCCCGCCAATAGAGAGCCGCGCCAGGCCGTGCTCCTTGACAAACATCTGGGCCACTGACAGAAAGAGAGTAGGAACAGAAGATCTTTGTCGGGTTGAGAGCAAATCATTCCTCGTCACATCATTGTCTGTGTGACATCTGTCTTGGTCTGAGAAGAAAGAAAGTAAATACAAACGAAAGAAAGAAAGAAAGAAAGAAAGAAAGAAAGAAAGAAAGGAAAAAAGGGCGTTGACTTGACTAAATTGCCCAGGATTGCATGACACACTCGACTGACTAACCTGTGGTTTTTCCAGATTTGGGTGGACCCATTACAGCCACTCTAATGGGCAGTGAGGGATTGGGTTTGCGCTGCCTGAGGTACTTGATGGGGTTGTGCATGAAGGTGTTGCGGGTCTCCTTGGAGGCAAAGAAGTATACGTACTGGTGGAAGAGCAGAGGGTATGGGGTGTTGACTGGCTGGATCAGGTCTCCTTCTGCATACTGGAGGGATGGAGGGAGGAACAGAGGAGGAACAAAGGAGGAAAAGAGCCAGAGGTTATTGTAATAATATACAGTATATATTTTTGCATTTGATTGGGACTGCATTGAGTGATTCTTTGGATGTCAGAAATTGTGCTCCTACAAGTTACATGATTGACAACTTTGCCTGTATCTCACAACATGATGCTCCAGTGGATGTGACAACAAGACTGTAGAAGACAATTATGCTATGCAACTGTTGTAAGTGTATCTCATGATGCATTGTTGCTGCCTTTGCATACTCTTCACGTCAAGTGATGGTGATGGTGATGCCTGAATATACAAATTGTTGGACACACCTTGACAGGGTCCCAGCAGCGAAATGCACTGTGGAACTTGTAGGAGGCTTGCAGCAGCTTGCGGGCGAGGCTGTAGCTGAGGGGCTGGCATCTCTGGAAGAGGGACTCCCTGCTAGCCAGCAGGGGCTGGACCTTCTGGAGCAGCTGGTTGCGAACGATCCGCGGTTTCCGGGCTGCGTTCACAGACACGTTGGAGATGCTTTGTTCAATCAGGAGCTCCTATGATCACATTTGAAAGACATTTTTATCTCTTTAGTGTCTCATTTGGAAGCACTACTACTGATTGCACACAGACAACACAGGTGTGCAGTGAACATGGTTCAAAGACAATCCATGACCATTGAATGACTTGGATGGCTGTCTCTGAATTTCTCTTCTGACCTTTTAGTCAATAAAATAAAATAGGATGAAACAGGTTGTCACTGTGACACCAAAAAACCTCCACACACATTTTCACGCAAATAACTCTGACGGCGCTATGCAACATATTCATCAAGCCAAATTCCATTAATAGATCCTTCTCGGTGCGCTTATCTTGAACGTTTTACTGACGGCAGAAAAGAATGATCTTAGTTTGAATCCTTTAAAGAAAAGTCAACCTTGTGACAATGGCAAACAAATTTAAGTTTATGGGGCTACCAGGTTATCTAGGCTTGTGCCAAGTCTCAGTACCGTTATGATGGTGAGGCCGTTGTCATCCATGTCAAAGCGCTCTCCTATCTCCATCTCTAGCCTCTCAGTGGCCGCCTCCTCACTCTCTTCATTTCCGCCGTCATCTTCCTCCTCCTCCTCCGCGGGGAACTCATCCCGCAGCATGGCCTCGACCTCGTCCTCCACGTTGTCACCAGATGTTTCGTCTTCATCGTCATCCTCCTCCTCCTCGTCACTGCCACTTTTCTGCTGTGTGTTTAAACATTGGATGTGCTGTACTGAAATGAATAATGTGTGTGTGTGTGTGTGTGCGTGTGGGGGTGTGTGTCTCACCAGCTCCAAGGCTCTCTTCTCCAGGAGTTCAGCTCTCCTCTTGGTGATGGCCTCCTCCTGTAGCAGAGAGACAGAGGCTATGTCCACCTCACTATGTCAACCACTCCAGCCATATGTAAGAATGCCGCTATTATGTCACAGAGTTCCTTTAAGCAGCATTTTCAAAAAGCACTGTCAATCCACACAGCCAAACTGTGTCTGTCCTTACAAACAGCATTTTCCCTGTTTCAATTTGTGCCTTCTGTGATGGGCAGACCCAGAACACAAGACTGGACTACCTCACCATTATACGTCAGTGTTTATCAGAACCTTCCATTTACACGTGCATTCATTCCCTACCTACACTAGGACACACACAGGAGACCAAATTGACCCACTTGGGAGAGGGTATTTGGAATATTTCTGTGTTGGTGGACGAAAACACAGTTTTAGTGTGGATGAACAGTCAAATATCAGCATTTTCAAACGTATCTGCATCATTGTGGATGTGGCCACAGGCACATATCTTTCACTGTTAAGTCAATGTCCGCCTAACCCTCCCCCCAGCCTCCCCTCCGCTACAAACTGAATCCCTGCTTATGTCCCAAAGGCAGGGACTTCTGCTCGGTCACCTGAAGCTTGTGCCGCAGGTCACTGGCGAGCCGCATCCTGACTCTGTGGCGGTCGCGGCGCTCTCTCCAGGACTGCAGGCGCGGCGGCAGCAGATGCTTCACGACGTGATTGACGTCGGTCGCCATGACAACAGCGAGGTCCGGGAAAAGCTGCTGTTGCACCATGTAACTCACCTCCTCCGCATTCTGGGGGAAGCCCTCCAGGATGAACCCTGTGGACCTGAGAGGGAACACAAAATAAATCAAGCTCACGCAGTGCAAAGCTTTCAGTGGAAAACATACAAAATAATAACAACAGAATAAACAAAATAAAATGGTGAAATCCATGTTGTGAATAGTGGTAGACAAAGGGACAAAGGAGGAGGGTTGAGTTGATTTTGTATTACCTGAAGGGCTCTTGCTCCCAGTACAACGCCAGCACCGTGTCCAGTATCTCTGAAGGCAGTGGTTCCCCATCAGAGAGGTAGGCTTTGATGGCCGCCTCTTCCTCGCTCAGTGTCACCTTTGCCTATTCGAGCACATACACACTCACTGCATCGACTGGAAAGCAATTGGAAAACCTTCGTAGCAGCCTAAAGATAGTAGTTCTACACACTAATAATAATTCCGTGAAAGCTGACCTCAGGTTCCTTCTCAGGTGGCGCCTCTCCCTCCTGCTCACCGCCTCCTCCGGACTCTTTCATCAGGGCCTCCAGGTCCTCGGGGGGCTCCTCCTCCGGAGGTTCCAGCTCATCAGAGCGGACCACCCGGCACTGTGTCTTGGCCAGGATCAACTCCTGGAGACGCTCTCTGAACTGGACGTGGAAGATGCCCAGCTGCTGGGCCAGCCACCTGCCGTGGAAAGACTTCCCCGAGCCTCGGGTACCAAGCATTAGGACCCTCAGCGCAGGCGGCTGTGGGTAAAGGAGGGACAACACCAAGAGTTACGTCCCTTTGTCTGTCTGTCCTTCTGTCTGTCTTTCTTTCCTTTCATTGTTTCTTTCTGAATTTCTTCCTATTTTTCTTTAATTTCTTCCTATCTTTCTTTATATCTTTACTTGTGTTATTTCTTTCTTTCTTTCTTTCTTTCCTATCTTTTTGTTACCCACGTTACCCTACCTTCAGAAGCCCAGTCTTCATCAAAAACTCCTGGGGGTGGAGGAGGAAGCGTTCCCGTGCCTTGGTGCTAGAGAAGGTGTAGGTTTTCTCACGGTACTTGCAAGCCAAGTCTTCCATCCCGGGCAACAGGACGTGGCGATCCTTGAGAGCCACGGGGCAGAAATTCAGGGTGTCCCCGAACAATCTCTTAGATGTCGTGTCCTCCTGAAGTCGTGAGAGGAAGGAATGAAGGGTAAAAGATCTCGGTCACTTGTTTGTATTAGGGGAGAGACTGGGGGAGAGACTTTAGCACCCTGCTCTCACCACTCTTCTCAGTGTCCCCAGTCCCAGAGAGACTAACCCCCTGTAGGACATTGCCACGATCCGCAAATAACTTTAGTTAGTTAGACCCCCAACCCCTCCTTTTTATTTAATGAAACCCCTTTGAATTCCATTGCACTTGGTGTGAAGTATGTACTTTCAAGGTTAAGCGTGACCTCACCAGGTGCGAACGGACACAGCAGTTTCATTTTGCATTGCAAAGTATGTAAAGGGGCATGTAGCAGACGCTTTTGTCCAAAGCGACTTACAATTAGTACATTTTGTGGGGTTCGACAAGTGGACAGTTGGAGGAGGGGGATCAAGGGGATCGAACCGCCGACCCTACAGTTAGTGGACAACCCGCTCTGTCCACCCACTCTACACACTGCGGTACGGCCACCCCGCCAACTCAAACTACCGGCAACTATGAAACTACTCATTGCGTATATATTTTCTGTATTTAGTTTGCATTTGTTTCGTTTGTATTTTTTTAATTTCTGTTGTTCTGTTCTGTATGTTCTGCTGTTGAACCCTGAATTTCCTCTCCAGGATTAATACATTTTTATCAGTGACTGGCCTGGTTATCGTTTCTTGCTGGATCCTCTTCTTCCTCATTGTCTTCTTCTCTTATCAGCTCCTCCAGGGCCTGTGAGTCTTCCTCCTCCTCCTGCAGGTCCACTTCTGAGACCTCCCACCCAACATACTGGAATGGCTCTGTTCATTTTTTTAGACCATAGTTACCATGTTTAGATACCATTTCAATAGAACATGATTTGATTGTAGATCGTCAAGTTTGTTAATGTGTATCACTTTTGCTTACTATTTATGGTTGATTTTGAACAACGCTATGCGTGACCTCTGGAAATCGATACACACACACACACACACACACACACACACACACACACACATACACACACACACACATGCACGCATGCACGCACACACACACTGGGATAAGACTTACTCTCCATCTGGTGGACAACCTCATTCAGAAGGTCCCCTGGGCTCTTGCTGCCAATGTCCAGCAAGGCCAAGCTACTGGTTATAGTGGGCTCCATACTGTCCCACTCCCCCAAAAACTGCTTTATCCGCAGTCTATGGCCATCCATCTCTGGACCGTCTGGGTAGCCCAACACCCACTGCTCAGGGAGGACCATGTCTTTAGTGATGGAGAGATGTACAAAGGAGTCAAGGTGGCGGATCATGTCAGGTAAATCATGGGAAAACTGTTGAGACGAAGATTGAATTCTATTTTTAGGGGAATGTTGGCTATAAAACAGGAAACTGGGTCTCACCTTGGTAGGTCTGTACATTTATAAATTCTTCAGACAGATGAATATGGAGGGTGGATGGGCAGACAGACAAGAAACAATAGACATGCTGATATATAAATAAAAAACATTGTTCAAAGGAAGAAATCACCATCAGCCTCTTCTTCGACTGTCTTCAGTTGAGTCTGTGATTCATCCTTCAGTTCAACTTCCTGCTCTGCTTCCTTGCAGCGAGTTCTAGAGTCAGAAGGAAGACACCTGGTAAAATTGTTTCAATAACCCAGCTCTCATAGGATTTTGTTAGGACAGATACACCGTTTTTTTACAGTTCTGCCTCCAGCCTCCTCTTCACAGCTTTGTCCACAGACTCCCTGTCCATCTCATACATCCTCTTCAACAGAGTCTTCCCTGGAAACAAAGTAAGGGTCAAAATGATGGTGTGTGTGTGTGTGTGTGTGCTTCTGTGGTTGCCTGCCTGACTGTGTGTGTGTGTGTGTGTGTTTAATTTGAGTCTAGACTCAATATGACACAGGTTTCTGTTTTGGCTATTTCTGTCCTACCTTCCTCAGCGGCATCTATGAGGCAAACAAATAAGTCTGGCAGCACCCCAGGATGAGCCTGCTGTAGGCTGGTTAGCTGGGAGAAGTTCTTGGGAAAGTTGTCCAAGACCCAGCCAGCCTTTATTGTTGCATCAGTATCTGCCTCTTGTATCTGGAAAATGACAATATGAGCAAGAGCTTCACAGAGCTTAAAGGTCCCCTATTTTACCACCAGGTGTGATGGTTTTTATTAGCCATTGCAAGCCGTTTCACAATCTACTCTAGTGAAATCCAAAGAGGGCGCATCAATCCATCCACATGATGGATAGACCAGCCTACCAGTTGGTTCAGTCCTCTGAGTAGGCTGGTACCTTGATCTATCCATTTACAAGAGGGTAGAGAAATGGCTTGTAATGGCAAATCAACACATCACATCTGGTGGTAAAATAAGGGATCTTTAAAGACTAAGACTTGAACTGTGCCACAATTTCAATTCTCCAGATGATTTGCATATTAAGAAACAACAGCCAGGATGAATGCAATAAGTATGGTAGAGACTGCAGTCAAATGTCGATCAAGATCCAGATTGGTATCATCTAGGCTACTGTAACTGCTGTAACCAATAGGAGTCTTCTAAATGTGTTCAGGCTGGGGACCGCACCTCTTTAATACACTTCTCCAAGGCGTCAACGCACAACTCTGGAGGAGGAGGAACTGTGCTGATTTGTTCGGCCTTTGGCAATTCTGTAAATACAAAATCCTTCACCACTGGTTCACCCTCTGTCACTGTAAAAAGAGAGGCAATATGAGTTCAAGATAAGATGCAATAAGATATCCTTTATTAAAAGGAGAGGTGCTGTGTTGTTTCTGCATATGTGAGTATGTACGGTATGTATGTGACAAGATAACATTGGTAGTCTCTGATATAATCAAAAAAAAGTACATAACACAAAGCAAATTGAACACGAAACAACTCGAAAATGAGCAAAACAACACACAGTCACTCACATGCGTCGCCCATCAGTTCAGCACGGCTTACCCACATCCTGTTGGCCATCTTGGTCCATATTCATCTGTATTTCCTCCGCATCTGTATGGACGCTGTCGTCTTTGACTTTGTCCAGCCTTTCCTGCTCCAGCGTGGCCAGCAGCGCCTGCAGTAGCGCCTGGACGTCCACCACCGTGGCTCCGTAGTGCTGGGCCAGAAGGCCGCACAGGGTGCTCTTCCCCGACAACGGAGGCCCCACCACGGCCACCTTACAGGGGGGCCTGGGCATCGGCGGAAGCAGGTACCGCCGGGGGTTGACCAGGAACTTCTGGTAGGCCTCCTGGGATGACAGGAAGTACATCTTGTCCTGGAAGCTGTTCAGTGGATGCAGGTGGGAAGTAAAAATGTTTTACATTACGTCATACAACATCTTACAACTTGGTTCTGTGTCACACTCACCCCACGCAGAACTGGCGTGTTCCCTGAAGGATGCTGCCCTCTTGTAGAGCTACGGGACAGGTCATGCCCCAGCGACTCCTCCTCCATCGGAAACCAGGAGCCACAGTCTTGGAGGAGGACATGGCTCTGTACGGATCCTCCTGTGAAGACGCCTTGAGAACATGAGGAGTGCCCTTTTATGAGCTCACACTTCAGCACATATCTTACGTGGTCATGAGAGAAACCTTGATTGCATTATGTGCATGTTGAACTGTTTTACTTGAAAATCCAACATGACAGAAAGGTAAGTGTGAATGCTGTTGACAAGCAGACTGGAATTAGAGAGTTTGGCAACTCTCTGTCTGATTAAATGTTTTTTTGTGTGAATGACAAACTGTTCAACACGGCTATGTGTATCAAGTTTTCTGATGTAGTGTAAAGACCAAATGATACTTCTTTGTAGACTTCGTAGGTAGGACTATGACGTTCTCATTCAATTCAACACAGTCTTCATTTGTCAAGCGCTTACTGTTTCAATAGGGAGAAACTCTTCATCAGATTGACTCAGAAGAACGGGAACTGAGGCACGTTTCAATGCCATCGATTCCAGACGAGACATAACAGACTGGAGACACAAAGCCATGGATGTAAAAATGGCAATTCATGCAAGCAGAATAAAGTTAATAATCAATTTTAATAACCTAAATGTGAAAAAGGGCCTTGCCATGTAAAGCTCATCTTGGCTGTTGTTTCCATCCAGTTCAAACAAGTAGAGAGGATTGTGGTCGGCCATGTAGTCCTAAGAGATTACGTCAGCATTTTTCCCAATACAGAATACACAAAATGTAATAATCTAAAAGTAATTTAGTAATACTACTTTTTTTATCAGCTGTATATGTTTGGTTCTTTCCAGTTTGTGAACAGATTACAGTAGATTTAGAGAGATTTTAGGCAGTAACATTTACTGCCTAAAACCAGGCAGCATGGAACTTACCTCCAGGGGTCTCAGAATGGTGTCTTTGTACAATTTGATCCTGAGAGAGCATTTCTCAGCAAAGTTCTCTTGTGTTAGCACCATCTGGTCCACATCGTCCTTCTGAAGTACTTTCTCCTCCTTCTATCGCCCATCAAAAAATAGAAAAAATACATTGTTTTGTGATGTGTTGTCTCCATTCCATTTACTAAGTCTAAATTCCCACACTGGGTTTAAAGGGGTTTCTCTCATGATTCAGACCTGCTCCACTTCACCCTGACCCTCCTCTTCAAGCGGACTCTGCACTCGGCTCTCTTGCTCTGTGTTTGACTTCTCTGGTCTGGGATACATCTGGCCCGTTGCTGGATGCTGCCTTACACCTGACAGCCTCTGGATAAGGTCCTTGTCAGGACACTAAATACATAGGCAGTCAAGGCACCAGCAGCACCGCGTTGGAACATTGAACTTGTGGATGTCTTAAGCTTTACAATTAAATGACATTGTACAAATTCCGAGAGGGAAATAAAGTTAAGTATTCCAAAAGCAAAAGCCTTTACTTTGCAAGACCTGTAGGAATTTCCTTTGCAAGAGCTGTTTCTCATGACAATGATTGGTGAAAGATTGGTGTCATGTCCTCAAGATTTGCCATGCGATACTAGACAGGAATATAAGGAAAGTGTGTGAGATTGTGTTGTTGTATATGTAGGTCTTGGATTGTGACTGTTTGGCTGAACGTTTTGTTTAGATTCGTATTTGTTTATATGTGTGTTGCTAATTGCAAAGTAGAACATGCAGTGGGTACAGTATACTATGACCAACTAAAATGAGTAGCAGAGGGAGACCTTAATGTTAATGACGATGTCCGGTAGTGGCTTGAGGTTTCTGATCAGCTCTATCTGGTCATGTATGTTCAGATGCTCCTCAGACATGGAGGGAAGGCAGCTCAACACATATCCTACGCCACAAAATAATGAATTGCACAATAAGTTATCATAGCTTTACTGTTGACTATTGTTTATTTGTGGATTGCTTTAACTGAGTTACCGTAGTGTTGGACATCTGGTGACTTGAGCCTTTCTATAATGAGCTGAAGCACCAGAGCTTCTGGAATACATCTTCCTTTGACTAAGATCTCTGTGAACTTAATTTGGGCCAACCATGAAATCAAGAAAGTACCAAACAGCACCCAAATGCTCTACAGCAGAGAGAGAATGATGCTTACCTCTGCGCCCTCTTTTGTCTGATGTTCGATTTGTTTATTGATCAATTCTGTATCTATAACATAAGATCGTGTTTTAGAAATGTATACAATTTTGTTATATTTTATGTGCCAATATATACAAAATACTTGCCATCAATACAGATACACTTCCAGGACTCTGATAACTTTCTTGCCAAGGTGGATTTCCCTACACCCTACAAAATAAAATAGCAGTTATAGCTATCTACATCGACGAGCTATACAACTATTGTTCTTGCGACTCCTGTTGTTTTCACGCAAGATAGAAAATAACGGAGAAGAGAGAGAGAGAGAGAGAGAGAGAGAGAGAGAGAAGACAGTTTGTGTTTACCGGCTTTCCAACTATAAGAAAGCAAGTAGGTTTAGCAAAAAGGATTTCCGTCTCAGCTTCATCTTCAAATAAGTTGTCCACCAATTGGTCCATATTAGCTAGATCGAGTCTGCATATAAATTACACAAGGATCAAATTGGAGATTACAGTAATTGGTTCAACAATT
>OMKQ01034158.1:0-23203 GCA_900302335.1 Phycis phycis
ACCCCGCACAGAATGGTAGAGCTCGCACACCCAGCACAGCAGAGTAGAGCTCGCACAGCTAGCCCACCCAGCACAGCTTAGTAGAGCTCGCACAGCTAGCACACCCCGCACAGCTTAGTAGAGCTCGCACAGCTAGCCCACCCAGCACAGCATAGTACAGCTCGCACAGCTAGCACACACAGCACAGCTTAGTAGAGCTCGCACAGCTAGCACACCCAGCACAGAATGGTACAGCTCGCACAGCTAGCACACCCAGCACAGCATGGTACAGCTCGCACAGCTAGCACACCCAGCACAGCATGGTACAGCTCGCACAGCTAGCACACCCAGCACAGGCTCGCTCCTCAGATGGACCCCGAAAAGACGAGGGCAAACACGGTCAGAGACTTTATCAGAGCCTTCACCTTGAAATACTAAATAACAGATGTTAAACCTCTCGGTCCTGACTTGGAGGTGTACCTTCAGGCTGGTGTCCAGTGTGTGTTGTAGCCTCTTAGAGGAGGGTGGATACGCTGTCAGCTCCTGGACCTGGAGGACCTGGGGATGACCCGGGCGGCCCCGGCCCTGTTGGGCTTGGACCGGTGGTCCTCCCCTTAGAGCAAGACCACGTCCCAGGTCAGAACCAAACGGAGGACCCCAGCTCTTCCTCTGCATCACACGTACACACAGGCATCATCTCTGTGCTTCCTGTTAGTTAGCAATTCCTGAAGACAACTTGTAACATAACATGTAACGTCAGATGACCATATGCTAACAGGCTGGACCGCATGGCTTGCTGGAGGTATGTATGTGTGTGTCTTTGTATGTATGTGTGTATGTGTATCTTTGTATGTGTGTATGCATGTGTGTGTGTGAGTGGTGTGCAAACACGTCTTGATAGTTTCAGAAACACACGCTTCTAGCGTGTGTGTGTGTGTGTGTGCATGCGTGTGTGCGTGCAGAAGTGTGTGGTCACGTGTGTGTGTATACATGGTCACGTGTGTGTGTATGCATGGTCACGTGTGCGCGTGTGTGTATGCGTGGTCGTGCATGTGTGTATGCGTGGTCATGTGCGCGTATGTGTGTGTACGCATGATCACGTGTGTGTGTGCGTATGCATGGTCACGTGTGCGTATGTGTGTGTACGCGTGGTCATGCATGTACCTCGGCTTTTGGGAACGTGTGCCAGTTGCGGTTTCGGAGGTTGGAGGGCACGAGGCTGCGGTGGTGTTCAGCGGGCAGCTGCTGGACTGGTCTTAATATGGTGACAGCCGACTGACCTGGAACACACACTCTCTCTTCTTTAGACACAGTCTCCCAGAGATGCCGACATACACACATGGTAAGTACTGACCTTGTGCATCAGTCTGGGCCTGCAGGGCGACCCTGGGATCAGACTTGGCCTGCTGGAGGAGGCGCTCCACCTCCTGACAGAGCAGCAGTTCTGTACCCGAGCTGTCCTCATGCACCAAGAACAGCCTGACATACGCGTGCACCATGTAATCAGGGTTAGGACAACATGGTCGTGTTGGAAATATTTTCACTGAAAGAAGTGTATTGTGATGCGACAATAATCTCTGTTAAAGATCCACTAGGTGAAATTTAAAATATGTGAATATATAAAAGGTGCTGTAAGCTATTATTTGATATTTAAAGGTGCTGTAGGTTAGTGTAAGGGTTAGACAGGGAGCCATGGAGTGGGTGAGCATGAGACAGGGAGCCATAGAGTGGGTTATGCGACAGGGATCACGGGTGTGTTGCATTTCACCCACCAGTGTCAATTACGGGTGGGTGAAATTCAACACTTCTCAATGGTGGAGAAATATACAGAGGGAGGGGGCAGAGACATAGGGGACCTTTTTTGGGTTGTTTATTTGCAAGATCTTGCTTTCTTCTGCGCTCTCTGAACAACTCTCAGCTCTTACCAACAGCAACGGTGAGAGTGGGAACACTAATAACAGCGTTATTAGTAATTTGGCACTTTGATCGCTCTTTGTAATTCGGCACTTTGACCGCTCTTTGTAATTTGGCACTTAGTCAGAGATGTTGTACACTAGCAATGGTTAATCTAGCACTTGAAATGCTTGAAACTTGTTCTGGTAACTTCGTACTGTATTAGCAGCAATGAAATGTTTCACCTTCTGATGACAAATGTACTCTTTGTAAGTCGCTTTGGATAAAAGCGTCTGCTAAATGCCCTAAATGTAAATGTAAATGTCTGCTGGACCCGCTGCATTTTGGGTTTTTAATTCATCACAATTTGATGTTAAAATCCTCCACAGACGTTTATACAAATAAAAAAAAAACGACAATGGACCCCCCCAGACCAGACCACCACACAAGGGTTCAAAGAAAGTGAAACAGCCCCTCAGCATCCATCACGGCAAGAGCCCTGATGTTCTGTGTCAGTGCTGAGGGTCTTCTCTCTCACCCTGAATGGTGTCGTCCTTCTGCACCTCCGTCTCGTTGTCGTCGTCCAGGCAGTAGACCGTCTCTCTCTTCACGTCGTCCCGCCGGTTGGTCTGAGCGTCCACCGTGGTCCACATCTTCTTCAGCTTCTCGTCCGTCACCTGCAAGTCAGGGAGGAGACGGCGAGGGAGATGGACAACCTCCTGGGAAGAATCTGCCAGTGGACTTTCAGCGCAGGCGTCTGTATCCACTTTGAATCCCTTCGCTCTCCACGGGGTGCGGAACAGTCCCCCGGCCCCCCGGCGGACGGCCACACACGGAGGACCACCAGACCGCTCCCACCGGACAACCAGAGCCCATCCTCGCAAGACAAAACAGACGTGATACGAAACGGCAACCAACGGGGACAGCAAATGATAAGAAGGCCCTGGGTTCACGGCATGCAGAGCCAGCTTCGCCAAATAGAGGCACGAGCAAGAGCAGTCACAGTTTGGAACCAATTTGGAAAATAAATGTCAATATTCTGTATGTATATATTGTAAACAATATATTAAGTAGGCCTATACCAAATATATTCAATATCTCCTAAACGAACATATCTCAATTTGTTTCCTATATTATTATCATCATTATTATTATTATTATTATTATTATTAAAATCATCACGTGAAATGTGGTCCAATGAGCACACAAGACGAATCTGAACTAAATCAGTTCTCGATGAGCAACTGATTAGGAAGAAGGAAAGAGGAAATACTAAATGTCTGTCATCATGTGATGAGCCTGTGTGTGCTCCTGTCTGTCTGAAACAAGCCAATCAGGAACATTTTAGGCTACAATAGGCTATGAAAGGCTATAATATAAGTGTATGTGTTCTTGTGTTGGATATACATCACCATACATGCAGAGTAGAGTTCTCAGTTGTATGATGAGTTATTATTCATTCTTTCATACAACTGAGAACTCAAAAGGTTATTATCATTGTGGCCTTTCCTTGTGTGGCCTCTCAAAAGAAAGAAAACGACAGCCCTTTTGTCTGGGGCACATCTACCAAACCTAGGCTTAATAGGCACATCTACTAAACCTAGGCCTAGGTTTAATAGGTATATCTACTAAACCTAGGCCTAATAGACACATCTACTAAACCACGGCCTAGGCCTAATAGGCATATCTACTAAGCCTAGGCCTAATCGGCACATCTACTAAACCTAGGCCTAGGCCTAATAGGCATATCTACTAAACCTAGGCCTAGGCCTAATAGGTATCATCGTGTGACTCATAGTTCTGATCCTAACTGTAGGCCTATCTGACTTCATCAATAGATACATCTTCCAAATGCAAGACACAGCTTGAGAAACTAATGTCTCCCAGTCTAATGCCTAAATTAGCCGTGAATTCCCAAAATGAAAAAAACTAAATGCCATTCAAATAAAATAAAAGAAAAGTATGAAAAAACATTTTAACGGATAAGTGAACCCTTCACATCATTCAAATACCATGAGAATTAAAAATTGCTTTTTGGGCTGAAGATTCTCGGCAGGACCAGGCGTTTTATCCCCATGGTTACGACCCACGCCAAGTTTGTAATACTCTTATGGAGGAAGGCCTCTCTTCAGGGAGGGCTAGGAGTTCAACATGTGGTGCTACAGGAGACTCGACATTTCACGAAAATATCCAACTGTGGCAATTTAGGATAGCGGCCATGAATAATGCAATGCAGAATGAATGACTGGGTAGCTCTGCTTACTGCTTTGTACCCAACGATGCGGATGGACAAGGCACTGCCGATGGTCAGCTGACAGGGCCATGCCATGGGTCTCCTCTCGATGTTCTTGAACATGGACAGCTCCTTGATAGCCCGGCTGCAGCAAAGGTTGGCACACATGCAAATGGCGCCATTTCCATACATCTGGCCACCACAGTTCTCCACAACAACAACAACAACAACAACAGCCACCAGCCCCACAATGAACTATAACACAAAATAATAAAAGATCAAACTAACTAATTAAAACTAATTAACTAATATATAGTGTATGCCAAAATTTTATCCAAAGCGTCTTGCAATATTGTAAGTGCTTACATTCTTAGCATTGGTGGCCCCAGTGGGGAATCAAACCCCTAACCCTAGCAGTGTTAACACAGTGCTCTACAGCTGCGCTAGACAGGACCACCAACCTGAAAGTGTAGACTTCGTTCAAGCCATCCTCCTCGTCCAGGGTGAACATCACCTCCTTCAGGATCTCCAGGCCCTTCTGCTGCTCCTGGGACAGGCCCTTCCCTCCACCCGACCGGCCGGCGCCGCCTCTCGCCCCATCTCCTCCACCCTCATCTCCTTCCTCATCCTCCTCGTCCTCTTCCTCCTGAACTTGGAACGGTAAGCTGGAAGCGTTTGAAGAGAATGAGCGATTGCGATTAGATACAAGTGAGAGTGGTCTTATTTGGGCAGGGTTTTAATCGTTCTAGGTTTGAGTCCTACAAGAACTGCAGCGTGATGCCAGCTCTGGTCAGGTTGCTGATGATGACGTCCAGCTGCTCTGGGTTGGCCTGGGTGTTGAGGTCGGTTAGTATGGCAATACTGAGACGGTCATACTTTTTTACTCTGAAAGACAAGGCAGAAAAAACGTATTGCACACAAAATGCAGCATGCAGTAAAAAACATGAACTACCACTATGACCACTACTTCAAATAGTAGTAAAGGGGTAAAGGGGGCATTTCAGCAGACGCTTTTGTCCAAAGCGACTTACAATCAGTACATCTGTGGGGTTCGACATGTGGAGGAGGGGGATCAAGGGGATCGAACCGCCGACCCTACGGTTAGTGGACATCCCACTCTGTCCGCCCTCTCTACCCACTGAGCCACTGTCCCAGTAGTCACCTAGTAGTATAGTTTAGTAGTTTCCGTTTAACCAAATTAATTTCCAGACAAAATAAACCCTATGTTGATTGTTCGGATGTTTTGGGGGTTTTGATCAAACTTTTAAGTGAAGATAAAAGGGTACAGTTGCAGTGAATAACTTGAATAGTTTTGTCTTACGGTAATTCTTTTTGGATGAGATCCATGGACACGACAAGAGCATCCAGCCCTGATGAGTTGTTATGGACCAAATCATTAAAAATGTATCTCAAAGTTAACACAAGTGATTTTTGACCAGCAATAGCATGGACACATTACACAATACTGTGTATAAAGGTACTTTTCAGTACGTTTCATGCTGCATTTGATATTTGCATTAAGATTGATTAGATGACAAGCAATCTTAAAACAATTCTAAGACACTGACACTAAGACGTTAACACATATTATATAACAGTTGATGTGAAAAGATACAATCTGCTTGTTGATTTTGAGGGTGGATCTGATGCTCTATTTCCTCCAGCAGCTCAATATCTGGAATCATTAGCTTGCGATGAACGGTGATGTTCTGGTACTGGCCATCTCGGTCCAGTGGATTATCAGTAGTGTCTGTGCCGAATAATACCAACCCCAACTCATCCTTATTCTCTGCAAACACCTGTGATAACATAGGATGCCGGCATGTTAATTCATGCTACTTTAAGCACTTTAACGGTATTTTCTCTCAACTAGTTGTTACGGTATGGTTTGACTGTGCAGAGAAGCTTGTAAGTTACCTGACGCTGAACAAACTTCTGAATGACTTTCTTGGCTTGCTCGAAGGGAGGTTCTTGTTCGGCATTTGACATGGAGGATCCCACGTCCATGCACAGTACTAACACTGACTACATCAGTACAACAAAAACACGTTTTAATGACTTTATTAAAACAATAGCACTTGTTTAACATTGAAAACATCACTCAAAAGTGCGATTCGTTATTTAGTTGCCTCAGTGGTGCGAGGGGGCGGGTTGTGGCCGTAAGCAGAACCAACATGTCCTAACATGCCCAATACATGAATCCAAATGTATATTAAATACACTGTCGATGTGTCCAACCAACATCTTTCGGAAGTCATCTAAACAATTATCTATCCTCTAATACAGACATAGGACGGTACCTTAGAGGCCGGTGGCATTGTTTTTCCTCTTCGCGCTGTATGTGTCACTCTGTTATGACTCCGGAAAGAAAATATCAACAACACTGTAGTTCCTATGTTCACGAATAATGGAAGCGATAGACAGATATCAGCAGTGAATTAGATTTTTATAAATTTTTCATAAAACGAATGCAGGAAAACGGCGAATTGCTTTCACTATTGGGTACACAACCATTTTTACACACCACCAACCAACACACACAGGGCATGGCATTCAACTTATATCAGCTTAATGGAGTATGAATTTAGAACTAGAGATGAAGGGGCAAAAAAAACGAGTCATGGATGAAAATAGCAAAAAAAAAATTAAACTTGGTGTGGCCTGTTGCTGAAACTGCAGACACATGGAGTTCAGGGCTGGATGTGTGATGAGGCCAGGTGAATAATTTAATTCTGTGCCCCTTGCTAATGGAATTCTGCTCCATTCTGCTCCAGGCTTTAGTTGAGAAACCAATAGTTTAGTTGTGCAGATGTATGTAGTACGTGGAACAGCAACTGTAGAGGGCTCTAGGGGTAGGTGAACAGTGATCCTGGAATTGGGGTTTTAAAATGTCTGCAGATAAGTTAGTGGTGTTGGAAGGAAGAGTGGTCTTGGGGGAGATTGGGCGTTCAACGTACGGGGCCTGAATACGGAGAGAGGAGAAAAGAGAGGATGACTTGGAGTACACACAGTAATGCAGTTGTGGAGAAGTGTATGAAAGTGCTGAACCTCATGAGATGTCTGACTGGATGTGCCTGGGGGGTGGAGAAAGGGAAGGTCTCCTGATGGTCTACAGGTCAATGATGAGGCCTCTCACACAACCCCAACCCCATTCACTGCTCGTAGGCTTTGGGGGACCTGGGCTTAGTCGGATGAAGCTCGGATTTATGTCGCGGGTTGAGTTCAGACTTTGGGTACGGGGGAGTGAGCCATTAGTCTGCTAGTACAGTGAAGGAAGAGACATCCCTATGTGAGGTAGGCACTGGGCCTTCAGGGGGAGATAATAGCATCCTGAACCAGAAGAGCCAAACAGGCCTTAACTCGAGTTGTAAACACAAGGAAACAAACAGAGAATATTAAGAAGCAAAGTGAGCCATGGTGTGTAGGATCCAGCCAAGTGGCAGGACAGGAACAGATACACACACACACACCAAGGGTACAAACAGAAGGAACGGCAACCAGAGAGATGAGAAATGAGAGATGAGCACAGCCATGACACAGCGCTCAAATACGAAATGAAAACATGATTGCTGTTTGACCAGTGAGCTGAAGAATAGATTGTCCGCAACATGCTATTGTTTTTGTTTTCTTTTTGTATTGTGCAGCATCTTTTTTTAGATGCTGGATCCAACATGTCCTGCCAACTGACATCGTTATTTACATTTGGTTACATTTAATGTATTGAAGGTCCTTCAATATAAGATTGGATTGGATTACCATATTATTGGTTAACATCAAAATGCTATCTCCTGCATCGTTTTGCCTTTCACATTGGGCTGTTTTTATCGTAGCTTCCGATCGTTTAGCTCTGGGCCTGCCACCTCTCAAAGAAGGGACTAAAATAACACAATAAAATAACAGATGTAACCAAACCAACAGCAAAGCTTTTACTATAAATACCATACATTTGAAACTGTGAGCTTTGCATGCCACTAATCCATTTCAAAGAAATCTGTAAGGGCTTCAGTCATCACTACCAAAGGTCATGTTTTATAAAAGGCACATCACATAATTGAAATATAATAGTTGTATAATGTTGTAAACGTTTATTTAATTCATTATATTCCATTCAATTTCCATCTCTTTGGCAAACTTATATGAAGAAATATCGCATCCAGACTAAACCGTCAAAATGTAAGCATTTCAACAGACATTTGCACACTGTTTGAATGATGTATTTGAAGCATCTTTACAGTGACCTCTGAGACAACACCATCACACCAGCCTTTAACTGTATCATGCCTTTTGCTTTTGTGCTGAATATATGAAACGAAACAGCAATACTTTCAAGGATTTGAGCTAGTTGAGACAAGACTACCATTCATTCAATTAATCTAAATCTACCTAACATAAAAAATATGACAGTGATCCTCATCTCACTTTACAGAAATGGAAACAAGTTGTTACAACTAAAAGAGTTGGCTTAACAAATGTTATCTTTCTGTCATATGTAAAGTGATGGATGACAGGATCTTAACACAAAAATAACCATTGCAGAGGGATGTATCCACTACATACCTACCACTGCAGCTTGTCGCCTGCTTGGTCATGTAGTCAGGAGGGTAAATATACCACCATTTAAATCGGCTTGAAGGAATAAGTTGAAATGACGTGAGATTTCATGGAACATCATTTTCAGATGCACTCATTGATAACCGTTAATAACATAATTCGAACTACATTACAAATTTCTATTGTCCATCATTCAAAAGTCAACAAATTAAAAAAAAGAAAGGTTCTTGATCTCATCTTATGAAAACTATGGTTTCAAATGTATTTCAATTGGATGATAATGATTGCATCCTCATACAGTAGTACACCAATACAACACAGTTATAAGTTAATATACATTTAAGTAAATACGAATTCTATACATAAAGTCAGATTAGTCAAAAATGTTGCTTCTCTCTCTCTAGAGATAGGACAGAAGAGATAATGTAATAGAGTGAGGGAGATCACATCTACCCTTTCCAAGCACTAAGTAATTATACTTGGGAGTGCAGCTGTACAATATAATAACTTCATCTAGTGACCTGGAGAAATGGTGGCACTAATATTGTACCCGAGGTATTAGTAGCAGAGAGCATACACTGTGAGTCAAGTATAAAAACGTGTTTTCTTCTCTGATTTCTGCAAGCTTTATTCAAATCTTGTGGAAATATTAACAATGGTAAATAACAACAATAGTTTTAATGGAAGGGCCAATTGAAGCCAGTGCAGTGTAAGATAAGTAAATAACAGAAAAATACTTAAGATGACATCCACCTTATTCCAGTGTATTGTCTAAAGCCTTCAGGCATTTAATGCATTTGACTTCAGTGTTATTTGAAAAATCATGTATTTTTCAAATCATATGCGTATTGTGGTCAATGCGCATATGTGGTATCACACAAACCACCACATCTGTCCCCTCAGCCTCACATCTGGCCCATGCATAATGTACCTCTTAACGACCTCATCAACGTGAGGACAGAACAAGATCAAACCACGGACCCGGTCTCACACGGACGACGTCTGGGCCAGCTCCCGGGGGGCCTTGCTCTGCAGGGTCCCCGAGAGGGTGTCAGAGTCCAGCAGCTCCACAATGCTGTACGGCGAGCAGTCCTCCAGCCCCAGCTTCCCGCACGCCCAGCCGCAGAAGCCCTTCTCCAGGTCCCTGACGGCCTGCCACCAGGCGCCAAACGCCCAGGACACCTGCACCACGGCGGAGTACAGGGCGAGCGCCAGCGCCACGGGCATGATGAGCAGGGGGTAAAAGACGATGAGGAAGGGGCAGACGGTGATCTTGTGCCAGAACGTCCGCTCCTCGTTGTACACCAGGAAGACGTTGTACCAGGTGAGCGTGCCGTAGTAGAAGGAGGTGACGAAGGAGAGCAGGAACACCAGCGGGGCGCAGGAGAGGCTCCAGAGGACCACGTGGGGCCCCTGGCAGACGCCCAGGCCGCAGCGGCGCGACGAGCCCTCGCCGGCCTCGCACTCGGCATCCAGGCGCTCCTTGGACTTGGCCAGCTCCCGGAGCTCCTTCTCCGTCATGGTGACGTGGATGTCCACCAGCTGGCCCTTCTTCTTGCCCCGGGTGATGGTGCCAGTCAGGGTGACGTAGCGGCTGTCGGGGGGCAGGCTCCAGCCTCCACCTGGACAAAACACACATGCACACACACATGCACACACACACACATACACACACCCATAGCCATATAGACACGCGCACAGAGAGACAGAAACACGCACACATACACACACCACAGGAGGATTCCTCAAGGCTGACTTCAAGGCAGGCCAAAACAACATGATGTTCCAATGGTTTTAGCTGTTTTGGCAAACAATACCATTCAAAATCAATCTGAGCTGAACATTTCTATATTTGGGGCTACTTTAAAATGAATATTACACTTTGAGTAATGTGTTTATGGACATCTTTGGGAATGAACCACCTGCTTTGTGTGACTTTAGATGTTAAATCATTCATTATACCACATGTTCCTTGTTTTACCTTCACTTGTTGGCGTACAGAGGAATTTGGCTGCCTCTTCGGCGCTCCTCTCCGGACACTCCTCACCGCCATTGTCCTCTCCGCCGGTCCTTTCCGACTCGGAACGGAACACAATGATGGACTCCGGACGAGGGTCCTTCTTCTTCCTCCTCTTCCTCCTCATGGCAGGTCCCACCACTCCCCCTTCCTCTGCGGGCTGTTCTGGGGTTTCCGACCTCAGGGAGATGATCTGGGAGCCGCTCTCCCCTTCGGTCAGCTGCTCTTCTACCTGGACCATGTTAACCAACGTCTGCGCTCTGTGGCAAACAGCTGCCCTTGGTTCCTCGTGTCTTCTGCCAGAGATTATATGGAAATAAAACCTCAACTTTCGTAACACTGCGCATTTTTATAATAGGGCGTTATATGGAAGATTATATGGAATAAAGAAGTCAAGTGAAGTGAAAGACCGATAACTTGGAAATCCAGATGATGGACACGCGGGCAACATCTCGGTCACATACGCATGCACGCAGAAATAAATGATTTCTTTGAGTGCGTTAGTTGGGATGCGATTCCTCTACTTCCATTATCCGCTTTGTTAACCAGAGCCTCCGATTTGACTGATTGGGACATCCACATATTTTGGAACCAATATTTGAGCGACCAATACCGTAATAATGCAACATTGTAAAGAAACAAACGGAAAAAAATGACAAAAAGCATTGGAATAGCCTATAGCTCATTTGATCGTATTCGTAATAGGTGCATCTGGATTGCCTCTGTCGACGCCTTGCTTTTATAGTTTACCTAGTGATGCTCGCGAGGTCTTTTATGATAAGACAATTAGAATAAACGATTCGCCTACGCTTATTGTGTAGAATAAATCGGTATAATACATGATAATGTACGAGGGGGGAATTCACAATGTATCCATAGAGACACAGCTGATCCCTCTTTATAAGTCACACCCATATCTCTTCAACCACCCGGATTCATGCACCTTATCATGCAAATGCCGTCTAATCTTACCTTGAATTTGACCGGTTAGATTAGCAGCTAAACAACCATATTGGTTTAAACGTCATATGTTATAGATCCATCTTAAACAGGCGCATTCCGATCCACTTCACACCGTTGTTGGAAGATACAGATGCGCCGCAAACAGTGTTCCAGCGTAGGCCTCTAGCCCCGCCCCTTCCCTCCACGAAGCCAAGCCGATCCTTCTGCAGAACGCGAAAGAGGTCAACCCGTAATTAAATGTTCATGCAGTTTTTCATTTACATAAAAAATATATCAGTGTGCGCAGAGTGTTTTTGATTAAATTAGCGTATATTGACTGATATAGAAAGGACAATTATTTGTTTATGAAGTATTATAAAATTTTGATAATTTCATTGTACTGTATATATAACATGGGATTAATTTGACAAATATAGGCAAACCTACAAGTACAT
Source organism: Phycis phycis (assembly GCA_900302335.1). Lineage (NCBI taxonomy): Eukaryota > Metazoa > Chordata > Actinopteri > Gadiformes > Phycidae > Phycis > Phycis phycis. The sequence continues at coordinate 12,071 of OMKQ01034158.1, forward strand.
ATATGCCAATTAGACCTATATCATATTTGAATAAAATCAGGCAACTCTAACGTCAACATCATCTTTTTTTTTTACAAAAGGCCGCCACTTCTATGACGTTCAATGGCACGTGTGTGTTGTCACTGAGGGGCTTCAGTTGACAGTTCAACAGTTAGTTTACCTCTCATAGAAAATGGAAGACCAACAACTTTCTGTCGTTTTCCTCGATAGAACAATTTTCCAGTTAGGCAAGTTCATGTATTATTTATGTATTTTATTTTACACATTAGTGTTTAATGTGTAATAATCATGTTAAATGTTAAGCGAGCTAATAGTAGCATTGTGAGCAAGTAGCTAGCTAGTTGCTTTTCTCATAAATTACCCAGGATAATTACCGCCCTTATATAATAAAATACTAATTATTACAGCTTTGCAAACACGGGAGCTTTCTCAAAGGAAGGATGAGCTAAATTTGCAAATCAAAGGTATGAATCGGTTGTTTCTTTCCGACCAAAGCAGACCAAAACACAGGAAAATGACCTCTACCCTCAACTAGTTACGAGCATAATCCGTTTACATGTTCATAGTTTGCAGAGCTGACGTAACAGAGAGGAAGTCTTTTATTGAAGCAACACAGAAAAACATTAAAAAACTCGAGGACGAAATCGCGGTGATGCAGAACACAGTGAAACAAATGAAGGACAACGCTAAAAGGTGAGACAGTCTCCTCTGAGTGAAGTTGTTTGTAGGATGTGTACAAACCGCCTGGTGCTCCTCTAGCTCCCGAGAAGCAGAAACACAACTCCGTCAATATTCACGCCACTTGTCTTCCACACACTATCTGTTTACTGGTTACTTTACTGGGCCACTGTTGACATATTACTTGTCACTTTACTCCTGTACATACCATCGCTCCTTTGCACTTCTGGTTCGAACGCCAACTACATTTCGTTGCCTCTGTACTTGTACTCTGCACAATAACAATGAAATTTAATCTAATCTAATGCAATGACAATGAAATTGAATCTAGTCTAATGTAATCTATAAATAGGAAATGGAGGAGACGGGAAATAACAAAGGCGTCGGCGGCCACATATTTCGCGTGCAGCGCGATAGAAGTGCAGTAGAAGAAATTTTGTGATTTGCAATTATCGCCAAAACGGCTCAAAGTAACAGGCTAGGACTCCTATGGAGTTAGATGGGACTCCATCCTGAGAAAAGCATCTCTATGGCTGGAGTACCAGATGTGTTGAAATATGTAATGTGTGTATGTATGAATTAGGCCTACATATACTGCAATTAACACATTCTGTCACAGCATGAAGGCAACTAACAGCCTTCTTCAACACTATGAGATGACACTGAAGGCAGAACTCGAGAGAAAACAGGAGAACTACAATCAAGATAAGTATGTTTATCTGCGTATTCAGCTATTTTTCTTTGGGGCACTTTCTGTTCGTGACATTTTATGTTTTTATCCACAAAGGAAGGTGTATGAAGAGAGGATTGCGAGTTACAGGAATGTCTTCCAGCAGCACAAAGAGTTTTACTGCAAAAATCCTCTCGCTAAACAGCTCCTCGCAATTCAGTCTGAAAAAGAGGACATTGAGGGTCGGATTAAGGCTTTGGAGGATCAAATAGCGATTAAACAGGATGATCTGAAGACTGTACTGGGTAATTACATCATGTTGTAGAAAACTAACATTACACACACACACTAGCTTGGAAAGGGGTTGGAAATGATGCAGTGGTTTAAATGATTGATTTTAACTATGTCTGATTAGGAGCAACAGTCAACTCCTCCCTCACTGAGAACCAAACAGAAAGGTATGTTCATGGAACCTCATTAAACACATAGAGACTAATTTCAGTGAAAATAACTACTGCTTTTCCTTATAGTGTCTCGGCCCAGGTAACTGATGTAGAGCCAGTAAAACAGTGTGACCACCAGACAGAGGTGGATGTTAGCTTCTCCACAGGCATCACTTCTCTTCACCTCAACCCAGCAGAGGTACCCCTCAGAGTGTCTGTACAATGTAACTACTTAAGTATATACAGAGACAATGGAAGATTCACTCTGAGCATGAACTCAAAGTATACACAGTATTATGTATGTACAACACTGTACAACATGTACAAAAATAACAATTTAAAATCTCATATTATAACCTTTAGATGAAGATGACCGCATTAATTTGGACTGCAGCAATGCTGTAATGAATATATCAAGAATCAAGATTATCAAGATTATGTTAACATTGAAAGTCTCTCGATTGTTCTGCGATGTGCATTCTAAAGCACTGTTTTTGCAGGAGGTTCATGACGTACATTTCACCGCTGAAGAAGTCTCTGGCACCACTATAGACAAGAGATCAGTCCCAGATACTCTCTCTCACCCCCCAGTGCTGTGGTCAAACCTGGAGTCAATGGGTATGTGTTTTCAAACAAATCATTCCCTGACACATTTTCTATGTATTTCATATCATTTGAAAGTACATGTATTCCCTTCAGCTCAAAGACTCCCATCAGATCAGAAGTCAGGTGCTGAGCCAGACCAGCAATGTAGACCAAAGTCACAGGTCATGAGCTTGTACATTCCTACAGAATTGTATTGACATGAACATGCAATAACATCAATCCGTTTAGTAAAGTAGAATCACTATATGTGGATGGGAACCCATCTCCTGAGAAATAACCAACGCATTTCATGACACCCAAACTGGCATGAGCTACAAACCCTGTTGAAATACTGTGCTGTCAGGAAGACTCGCCTGGCTCATCAGCAAGAGAGGAGATGGAGGAGATGATGGAGGATATAGGAGGCGTGGCGGTGGAGGAAGCGCGGCCACTGCCTGTCGCAGGTGAAGACGATGAGGACGTCCATGATGGGAATGGTCAGAGAGACACTGCTCTGCCTCATTTTTCCTCACCTCCGAGGATCAATCCTCCATCTCCACCCGGCCACAGGAAACTCATCCCATCCACCCCCACCTTCTCCATCAAGTAAGAACAAGCCTGCATCTAAAATGGTCTACAATCGCCACTGACTACAGCTCAACATGATATGCTATAAGAGAGTCTGTATTCTAATTGTAATAATAATCCTTGTGCTCATCATCAGAGCGTGCAGTAAGGTAGAGAGATAATGAGTTTCATTCTCTAACATGTGGGCTCCTTCCTCCTCTCAGCAGCAGCCCCAGCATCTCTCCGGGTCGGGGCTCCTCCCACTCCAAGTCTCCCGCCTTTCTGTTCTCTAACAACTCGGACCCGAGCACCCCGAGTTTCCCTGGGTTTGGATTTGACATTGGTCCTGCTCAGGAAGAGGTCAGGAGCAGAAACTATGTATGATAATACGTACTGTATGTGGCTCTTGCTACAGTGTGTATAATGTCTACTTGTATCTACAGGACTCACCGTTTGCCTTCAGCAGCTCATACTTCAGTGAGAAGGTGCTGTACATCCACCAACACCCTCGTCACACATGGCAATCACAGTAATAAATAACGCACAGCACCTAAAGACGTCATTGCTTTATCTTTTTGCAGAAAAGCGACTCTAAATCCCCTAGTGGTAAATATCTCATGAGCAGAATACCATCATCATGTCATGATGCTTGCATAATTGCTGCTTGAACCATGAACACGTCCCTGCAGGCCCAGGGTTTCTGTTCGATCAGACCCAGAGACCAGAGGGAGAGTTCCACTTCTCCTTCTCCTCCAAAAGCCCTGAGGGGCGCATGTCGAGCCAAGACAAGGAGGACGCGTTCCCCTTCTCGTTCACTTACAGCTAGACACAGCCGGGTCACTGGTCAGCTATTTGAGACAAAAACTATTGTGATTAGATGTTAGTTGTTTGCGTTGCGTTAAATTCCTGAACAAAGTCGAATTTCAAATGTTGTTTTTTTTTTTCATACGCTAGACAGTTGTTTAAACCTAAAACATAAACCTTTAATGTTTCTTAGTTATATATTATGTTATAACGTTAATGTTATATAATGTAGATGTGTTCATCTTCACTGTTAAAATGTTATATTAAATTAAACATTTATGCAAATATTTACTTAATAAAAAATATTTTTATTATAGCCATTTTAAAGCAACAATGTATTTTGCAGAGATACATTCAGATTCATTTTGATGTTGACATATTAAAGTAAAGCGTGCATATGCATAGTGTTTCAGTCATTAAAAATACAATAGAAATGACAAGATTTTTTAAAAGCTCTGAGATTTAAATTGATTGAAAAAGATACAGTAGAAATCCAGTGAATTTGAAACGTCATATTGTATTTTAAATATGAACTTTTCTTCTGACTTGTCGCTGCTGATCACACAACTAAATACTGTCACTGTAGGATGGATTGGATTACTTTCTCTAAACGGGCATGACGTTACATTCTTATTCCACTTTGTTACAACTTTACGTGATGACATAGATTGGTTTTTCCAATACCATGACATAATTAAACAAACAAAACATTATACAAGACATCAGAATAAATTAATAGGGAGAACTTATTTTCACTACGTTTGCACATATATTACCTTTAAGCACAGTTAGGGCGTAAATCTGTGTAGCCCCATTACAAAACATTTGCTTTACATCAGTGAGCAGTACTAAATTCCAATTTTTTCAGCCAACCTTTACTGCTGATCTCTTGCACAGGTTAGTGCAGAACTGAGCAAGAAGGCAGGAGTGACAGATAAAGACTCAGGGCTGCGCAGTAGAGTTGTCTAGAACCCAGAATCAATACTGAGCGACCGGCGAGTCACATGCTCAATCTCCCCCGGAACGTATTCGGTGAAGCTCGTTTGGTACTTGGCCAACATTTTCAGCATGGGACGCAGGTTGAACCACCACTGGTTCTTGGGCATCCGGTGTCTATGCGGGGAAAAAAATTAATAAAACCATTATCCGATTGACATGGGCTATCGACAGTGAGAGCTCCCATTATTGGGCTTGTGCTTTGCTTACTCAAAATCTGTCACGGCTTTCAGCTCGGTGACTGGGCTGAAGGACACCACCTTGCGGTTGAGTCCCAGCACGCAGGCCGTCTCCGCTGAGTTCGCAAACACGCGGCCTGTTGGAATACGGTAGAGTGGAAAAAACACCTCACTACCATCAAGTCTCTTGGAGACATTTTATAACCAATTGTACTTTTGCTTTCTGTAATCCTCACCCTGTCGGAAGTTTTCATTCATTCTTTCAGTGAGCCATTGAACAGCCTTCACTCCCAGCTTTGTGGCAAAGTTACGGTCAAAAGGGCTGGGGGCCCCTCCCTAGGGACAGATGAAACAGCAATAGACTGATATGATAATAAAATAATAATAATAATAACATTAGGACTGCATAACGACATAGGTACTCGGCTGCATAATGACATCATGTAGTTTGTTCTTCACAATAGAAGATGTGGTGTGGCATGTACCTGCTGAAGGTGTCCCAACACATTGACCCGACTATCAAAGACACCCCTCCCCTCCGCAGAGTACAGCTGGTGGATGAACTCTGTTGTGTAGTACTGGTTGCATTTCTCATTCCTGTTAGAGCCAGAGAGGGAATGACTTCATGGTACACAACAGAAATGATGTATCTTCTAATCAGATCTGATGTAATGCATCATGCTCATCAACACTGTATGCTAAATCACACACAAAAAAACACAATTCCTTAGAAGCCAAGAAACACATGTGTCTGAGAGATATGGATGTGCTTCTGGTTAGCTCCCAGCCAGAAGGTGCAAAACATATTTACCTCAGTATTAGACCTCTCTGAACATCCTTCTTCATCTTCTCTTTCAAATGCTCCACGTTGGTCTGTCAGAGGAGATGGGTTGTCAATAGGCTGCCTCGATACAGATCGATGGAGGAGCCGAGCACACCTGAAAAGGCCCCTCAGACAGAACCGTCAAGTTATTTGAGAGTCGCTATGAAGCGTCTCTCCTTTGAGGGAAAGTCCTTTTGAAATTGCCAACAGAGGAATTTGTCACCGATATTGACGAGGAGGAGGAGCAGCAGAAGGAGAGATGAAGGTGTGACCTCATCATGTGCCCAGAAGGGCACATGATGCATACCGATGGCTGAAGAGCAAAACCTACCTGAACATTTTACTTTTTTGAGAAAACAAAAACAAAACATGTTGTTTTCTGGCAGAATGCAATTTTTTAAGGATACCAAATACAACACACTGTTTTTGGACTATATTACTTTATTAAATGTGAACAATACCGACCAGGTATCAGTGACTTGCAAAGTGCAGATAGTAAGAATCATTTTGCAGATGGGAGGTTTTGCTCTTCGGTATGATGTGATACATGCCCCAGAGGACCTGATGTGATGCCGCCCCCCCCTCACCTTCAGGTCATGTATGTTGAAGGGCTCCTCGAATATGTATGCGGCGTCGGCGCCCACGGCAATCCCGGTGCAGGTTGCCAGGTAACCACAGTGCCCGCCCATGGTCTCCACCACAAAGACACGCCTCTTAGTGCCGCTGGCAGACTGCTTGATGGTGTCACAGCCCTGAGGAGGAGGAGGAAACCATGACAAGTCTGGCCCCCCCTGCATTAACATTCCACTCGGTGGAGGGGTCTTTGGGGGAAGGGGAAGAGGGATCATCTGATCGTTAAGAAACACACAACTTTCTAAAAGATTTGTGTCAGGTTGCAGTCGGAGTCATCACTAAGAATCCTTATGTTGCTGCGTCTTGGTCTTGTTCAGAATGAGTGAACGAAGGCTTCATACAGGATGTACCATGACTGTGTTGTACTGTGTGCTTGAAGCAGAACAGTGCTTCAAGGATAGTTCTATATGGCCCCGTGTCAGTACCTCCATGGCGGCGTTGACGGCGGTGTCAGCCCCCAGGCTGAAGTCCGTTCCCGGGACATTGTTGCTGATGGTGGCGGGGATGACACACATGGGGATGCAGAGCTCGTCGAAGCGACTCCGAGACTCGTACAGCTGCAGTACGCCCTCGTAGGCCTGGGAGTCCACAAAGGGGAAAAGTGCCATTTACTACTACTACTACTACTACCTACCATTACCTACAGTGAAACCTTCATCCAAAAGTCATCTTGCAGTACATTTTTGTAAAAATGATATCTGTCAACAACCATCAGGTAGAGATCACACCTAGATATCTAGATGACAGGGAGACTGGGGACAGGGAGGGTCAATCCCCTCAAATCTGTGGCTGGAAGTCAAACAGTAATACCGTAGCCGCTAGATAGTCCTACCCTGTAGCCACTAGTAACTAGTAATAACAAGGGAAACCACATTATATTACTGTTCAATTAAAGGGAAACTGTCACTCATGGCTATGCTCTAATTCAAGAGAGTGACGCCTCATATGCTTGTGGTGAAATAATCACAACAATCATAACATACAACATCAACTCCTTTTACGCTGAAAAGAATGCGCTTCAAAAGTTGGACCATTTCTGTCCTCTGTGCTACATCAGCGTTGTCCATTGGTTCGATTCGCAAAATTGTATCAATGGTCCAACTTTTCCGCAGAACAGGGTTGACCTCGGGGAAACACAGTGTCGTAGGCCACGATTTTTTCAAAACACACATATGAGGCACTACGTTAGAAACTTGTATTAGACTTGTTTGAAAAAAAGCTGCAACTGTTAAAAAACCAAAACCCACCTCAAACCCCCCGATCACCAGCAGAGCGGAGATGCCGTACTTGCTGATGGTGCTGACGATCTGCTCCATGAAGACGCTGGGGAGGGTTCTGAAAGCAGACCAACACATCCTCTAACCTAAACATATCAGCCTGCCTATCAAGTGTGGTTTGGAAACGATGTGACTGAATACCACATGATGACGTTATAAGTCACGGCCATGGGATGGTCTCACCGTTTGGTCCCCAGCAGGGAGCCCCCTTGGCCAGTCCACCCAGCCACGTGGCACCATGTCATCTCACTCACCTACAGAGGGAGGACATACCGCGGGCTTAACCCACAACAACTAGGTGCTGGAGCAGGCGTCCGCCCTGTTCAGCCTCTGGCACAGGGACAGCCCTAAAGGGGTTGCCACACCTAAATCTAAAGACACTCTTTTGGGAACGGTGAAACTTCCCCTGAGTCATCTCCTTGTCAAAAAAACAGGTATATATAACTGACTGCATGTTTAAAGTGTTTACAGCCAGATTCTGCCATTGACGACGGCAGATTTATATACATGTTTAAGATTGCATTTCATATGCCTATTGTCTGCAGACACATGGCAGTCAGAGAACACACAACATGATGAACACGATAAGACCTCAGCGCTTACCGCTCCGTTGGCGAACCCTTGGAAGCCGTCACTGACACCGTAAACTTTGTGCCCATGAGCAAGGGCAACTCTGACTGCAGACCTGGCTGCAGAGTTCATCCCTGCAGCCGGGGCTCCCACATTCAGGATGGCCAGAGTGTGGTTGCTCTGCAGAACGGTTGGGGGTTGGGGGGGGGGCATACAGGAAGCAACCAGTAAGCACTTTCCAAGTCCAATCAGACAGAGCTGCTGAGCGATGGTTCGGGATAGGAAGTCAAGAGAGCAGTACAGGATAATTCATCCCTGACTTGTGAACCTTTTTAACAAACACTAATTAGAGGATGGCCAATGTGGCAGAGGTGAGATGTTTTTTGCCAATCAAAGAATGATGTACAATAGAGTGGAGGTCATGAGAGTGGAGGCTAATTTAACTATAATTCACTCATTTTAAATCTGTTTTAGAATTCTTTTAATTATTATTTATTTTTGGGGCATATTTCATGCTTTTGGTTTTTATTTGATAGACGCAGTAGCGATCAGACAAAAAAGTAGAGAGCGGGAAAGACGTGCAGCAAGCAACCGTGGGCTGGAGTCAAACCCGGGTTGCTGACGAGGACTGAGCCTGAGTGAGCTGCTGGGACGCTGCTGGACCCCACACAGAGGGCAGCGATGTCCTTCTGAAGCTCAGTACTGCATGTGTGGTGCAGCAGGAAGACTTTACCTTGATCTGCGCCGGCTTCTGGAAGGCCAGAAGCTTGTAGATGTTCCAGTTGTTCTCAAAGCTCCTAGAATGAAGCAAGCGCTGTTTACTTTGCTCCAGCTTATGCATTCCCCATATGTGATGTGAAAACTAAAATGTTTCATAAAAAATGTTGTTGCATTCATTAATGCTGTATAGTCATTAAAAAAATACTGTATGACAAATAACAACTGACAACTGTATAACAAATGTATTCTGTAATTGTTATACTTAGTGTTGTAGTCTAATAGCTAAAATGTATTTTTGGCTCATAGTTCAAAAGGTGCAGTGTGTAGGATTTAGTGGCATCTAGCAACAAGCTGAGGCGAAACGTGGCGAGCTCCAGAGAAGGAACTAGCAGATTCATTCTCAGGGAATGAAAAAGCAAAGATTGTGATTTTCTAAACACCAATTCAAATATAAATAATAATATTATATTCCATTTCTGCCAAGTCTGTTGTGCTACACCCTACATACTCTACATACTAGTAGTCTAACAGGTGAACTGAAATAAACAGACTTAGAGGATAACAGAGGATAAGTCTTAGTCTTACCCTCCACGTAACTTGATGGCTTCATCGAACCGCTTGTTCTGCATGGCAGTCTGGACCAGTTTAGTCTGCAGACGCACAGGAAGACAAATACATGAACAGTCCACCAGTCAGTATGTTGCCATTCAGCAATCATCCACTGCACGCAGAGACATGTCACTAGGGAGCATAAGGGATCATCATCGCTCAGTGATGCCTCCAGAGGTAGGTGGCTGTGTCTGCGGACCCCCGGACAACAGAGGGTCCTTACCATCTCCACACACTCCATCAGGGGCAGCCGGACGGCCTGGTTCCCAGAGAGGCCGATGACACAAGCTGGGGTGCCGGGGGACGCCTCCATCAGAGCCACCACTGCCTCCACGCCCAGCTTACTGCTCTGAGAGACACACACACACACACCCCAATGATCTCAGGGCTCCTCTCCCACTGTGTGGGAGACATTAGGGGCTCCTCTCCCACTGTATGGGAGACATTAGGGGCTCCATTCCCACTGTATGGGAGACATTAGGAGCTCCTCCCCCACTGTGTGGAGTGTGTGTTCTGAAGCTCACCAGAATCCTATCAAAAGCTGAGGGGATTCCTCCCCGCTGGACGTGTCCCAGGACAGTCACCCGGGTGTCATAGCCCAGCCTGTCCACCACCAGCTAGACACATAAACACACACACACACAGTTTACAGTAAATAGTGCAAAGGAGACAGAGATACATTTCAACAAGAAGATTTAAGGGAAAACCATTCACCAACAGCCAATCAAAATGCTAAAATTATTTTCACAATGTGCGCGGACTGGCTAGAATGTAAAACATGTTATCATCAACACTACTGAGTAGCAATCCCACAGATGAAGAAGTGCATTTTGCAGACGCTTTTGTCCAAAGCGACTTACAATCAGTACATTTGTGGAGTTCAACATGGACAACGTGGACAGTTGGAGGTGGGGATCGAACCGCCGACCCTCTGGTTAGTGGTCGACCTGCTCCACCCACTGAACTATGCCACCCCACAGATCTCCATTTCATTCTCTTTGGTGGCACCTATGGCCAAAACAAAACCCCCTACACTGCTACACGCACACAAAGAGTGAGTTTGTTGTGGTATCTCTGCCATGCCCTTTCTGGTCAAAAAGCCACTGCAGGGGGATGGACAACGTGCCCCTTACTGCACCGCTATTTGAATGCATGACAGGAATGTCGCCACCGACAGCCTGAATTATGATTTGTCATCCTGCAAATGCAAGGACTTTCATCCGTTGGCCATAGGCTCAATCACTATTGTTTAACCTCCCTCAGGGATAGAGGAGTGACTTAACAGACATGTAATTCAAGGAAAATATGTTTTGGAGGTTGCCGACACATCACACGTGCATGCCACTCTGAACACGCACGTCCTTGATATAGTTGGAGCTGATAGCCTGGCCGCTGGCATCGATGGCTCCTTCTGCAACGATGATAATGTTGAGCCTGGACCCTCTACTGCGACTCTGGGAACACACACACCCGCACACACACACACACACACACACACAAACACACACACACACACACACACAGCCCCTCCATCAACCCCTGTTTCGGCCCCTTCAATCACGCCCGTCTCTCCTCCCTC
>OMKQ01034227.1:0-19823 GCA_900302335.1 Phycis phycis
GGACAGTGAGTGTGAGAGACAGAGTGACCAACATACATTTTAAACATGCAGGACCAAATAGCTATGATGAATAGGGGTCATTGTGTTACAGCTGTTTATGCTAATTACTCTGGTTTTATAAATTATGACTTTAGTGTAAAACCCTCTCGCATAAACAAAGCATAAAAACAGAGAGGAGCCTGATGCTCGGATTCATCACCACGACCACAAACTATTCATCAGGGCCAAAACAATGCCGCCTTGTTTTCCACTGAGAGGGTCGCGTTCTGTTGGTGCATCTTGTTCTGTCTTTTGGAGGTTTCCATCCAGCACAGCACCACTCACTCAGAGCCCCACAGAGCCGCGCCGTCTCTTGTGCTACGGTGATGGAGAGCAGGGCGTCCAGCATGGAGGAGATGAGAGCAGGGGCCTTGTGTTCTGAGGCACAGCGAGAGACGACTTGAGAGAAGACAAGAAAAGAGCGGGTCTCTTATGGGCTGTGCATCGTTCCTATGTTGACAGATGGGACTATAAAGTGGGACTGGTTTTGTTCTCGATGTGTTCTCCTCTCACCAGCATATGCTGGATGAATGGGGCCCCTCATGCGTCTTGGAGGCATGAGAGTCACATTGTGCTCGCTAATAGGTTTTGTTTATTTGAATATTGCGAGCAGTAACCGTCGCTCGCGCGAGACGTATCACAGTCTTCCACAGCGGCACGATGGCATTCGAGCAAGAGCTTGTTGGCCAGCTGATTAAATATAACACACTGTGGAATAAAATAAGTGATCAAGCTCTCTCTGGAAATACTCAGTGTTATCAATCATCAGAAAGGTTAAGTCAAAACGTAACATTTTGTAAAAATAAGTAGATTTCTAATTTATTTCCACAATTCGGGATTTCTGTGATTTTTATTTTGGAACAAACTGTATAATAGTCAGACTTCTCATTAAAAGCAAGCCTTGTCATACTCGATATCAGACTGCTGAGCCATTACCTTCTGATTACCTTCACCAGCCCTTAGCAGGCGTACACTAAACAAACATGTAACCTGCCCAATCTGCTGTGGTTAGATTTGTGTTTTCTTATGAAGAGGTTTCTGTAGACTTTACCCTTAATCCTATCAGCTAATGTGAAGGCAGTGATCCGCGCCTGTCTTGAAGGTTATCTGTGCATGTTTCACACCCACAGGCATTCATTATTTACATGGCTGTTCCCCAGAGGCATCAGCCACCGCAGGAGGTGTGGATGGAAAATCTACCTCCCAATCTGCCAGGGACACGTCCATATCTATACTGCATGGCTGACTGACTTAGGAGGATGCAGTGTCAGGATTATCATCGTCTGCCTGGAAACTTCATCAGCGGCGAAGGAGGCAGTGGAGGGACTGGGCAAGAAATCTGGGAATCCCGACGGTGAACGTTCTGGGGAGCATTTCCTTCTTTTTTTTTATGCCAGAAACAAGTTTCTCATAGTGAAACACATCAAATGCAACAATGGTAAAACTGTATTCATTATAAAAACCCCTTAAGGATATTTTCGAGCAAAGTCTATGACCTAGAAAAAAAAAAACCCAATCGAAGTTGGAAAGTGTCGTAAAATACCGGTAGCATGTATAAGAATATCTTATGGATTCATTAGATTACGACAGACAATAAATTCTGTGTATGGTATTTATGCTGTGGCGCACGGAGCGAGGGCTCCGGTGGCATCGATATGCATACAATATATTTTCTAACAGTTTTGTTTACGTCTAAATAAATCCTCCTTCCAGTGTGCGCGGCGCCAGTGGAGTAAGATCAATCCAGCGGCGGCTGAAAGTGGCGATTTCACAGCCTCATCCAATAACCCTCTGGATAATTAATTCTAATGATACTTTTTATCTGCGACACCCATCATGATAAACGTCAATACACAAACCCACTCATATGAATGTGCTATTGAGCGCAACGCTGACCTTTCCAGACCCCCTGGACCTTTGCAGACGTGCGTGAAAAACACCCTCGGCGCTAACGCCAGCCCTTCAGTGCACCGGGCTCATTTGATATAAGCGTGACAGGGGTATTTATAGAGAGGCAGAGAGCCTCCACATCCGTCCGCCCGCCTCCCCTCTCCTTCCCCATCACCCCAGATGATATTGGCAGCCCTGCTCACTCACTGGAAAAGCCTTCATGTCAGCAGCACACCAGCAGTGGATAGTATGTTTTTTCGTGCAAACAGGTTGGGCCTTTGGTTTTTAGGTCGAGGTAGAGGGAGCCCTCTGCAGTTCATTTCGTGATACACTGTCTATGATGTGTCCCTTCGGTGTCACATCAGCAACGCAATCTACATTCAGGGATGAGGCTTTTTTTTATCAAACACTCGACCACGTCTAGCAGAAAACCGTGACATCTTCAATCGGATCATATTAACTTCAATCAATAGTATACTTGTGGTAATTGGCTTATACAGTGTGATGCAATGTTTGGAAAGGATAACAAAGTGGTACAGAAGACACAGTGTCAATGGCTTGCCCTGCATGTTGAATGTTAATTAGGATTTGTTCTCGATGCCTGGAATTATATACAACTAGAGATATGTCATCACACTGAAAAATGACAGCCTTCAATGTGGATTTTAACAGAATTTTGACTTTTTGTATGTATCAATAGTTACATCGTAAACCCGGGGGAAGGATTCAACTTTATCTCATAGTCTCTTGATATAATTGAGTTTGTGATATGGAAAATTGAAACTTAATTGATGTCTAAGATAATGAGAATTGATAATGAGAAATTACGACTTTGCTGTACAAGCATCCAAATATATGTGGATACGTGAATTCTGGTATAAATGTTGTAAGTAAGTAAAAAGTAATTTCACAGTTTTAAGTATTAATAGTCTTAAGAGAGCTTTTAAGCTTTTCTTCCGAACATAATTTTGATCAAGTTAGAACATGAAAAGTTTGATCTTCAGAAAAAATGTAAATGTGGTTTTATCATTGGAGGCTGCAATAATTAATTTAAAACTCTCTCAAAATGTCTCTCCCCATTTGTTTTGGGGGAAAGCAGCCAATCTGGGGATTTAAACACTATTTTTTATGTTCACACCAAATTGGGGTTTGAATACTCGGGGATATACAAACGTTAGGATATAAATCTTTAGTTTCCTGAATCAGCCCATTAATAGCCAAAGATCATCCAAGCGAGCAAGAAAGGATAAATAAATCAAATCAAGAATAAAAAAAAAAAGAACAACCCCAAGCAGATGTTTACGGAAACATTATTTACGACTACATTATGCATAGATAGCTCAATGCTCTCTTTGCTGACAGAATTATCTATTAGGTTTCCAGGTGGGGTCTTTTTAGAACCGCAAGAAGCTATAAGCTGCTTTGATCAGCCAATCAAAACATCTTCTATCATGTATGCTTTGGTAGAATAGAGATATTAGATGAAGGTTCAGCCTGGGCTCTGCCCCTCCTCTTGTTTGCCATGGGTAGGGCAATCAGCTGTCATCAGCATCAGCATCCATCCCCAATTTTCATTCACAGCAAACATTAAGGAGGAAGGTAAAAAACAGAAGTAGAAGGAAAGAAAAATGTCTAAATAAATGAAAAAAGAAAAACGTGAGGTGGAAGATCAACTCAGGATTCCAGAATTTGATTGAGGTTTTTCTACAAAGTCACTTCTACATTGTTATAATTGTTCAAGCTTTGAGTCTGAAAATTCAGTAGACCTACTGAATAAAAAGCCTGTAGGGCTATCTATTAACTATACATTTTTACTCATGCCCTCAAAATAACTCAAACATATCTAACCCCTTACAAAACCAGAAAGATATTAAAAGAAAATACTCTAATTTCATTCTTATTTAATTATTTGACATCAGACAGCCTTCAGGTGTTCTACTTGCCACTGCCTAAGCAGAAATCTATAGTTTGCTTTTCTAAATAAGCACTGTTTTCTCTCCCTCAACAGTGTTTTTCTCTCTCAACTCTTGTGTTGATTCAAGAGGTTAACACCGCAGGCTTAGAAGAAGAGCTGCAGAGTGAGCGATTGAGCATCACAAACGTAAATGTGGAATACAAAAAGAAATCTGTCTGATATAGGAACAGCTGTCATCCGACCAGGCTTCCTTATCTTCAAGCAGAAAAACTGTTTGTCTGACGGGTGGCAGTTTGGTCTTCAGATAAGAGAGGCCAATCAAAAGCCTAAATCGATTGTCCTGGCTTCCATCCGTGGGCTGTTTCTTTAGCTCAGAGCTAGTGGGCACTGGGTGGTAACTGCCATTACATCACTATTTCCAACTAAAACTTCAGAGTCAATGTCGGCTTCATTCTGCATGGACCCTGACCTTGTGCTCAAACCTCTCCACTGAACTTGGATGTGTCTATGGGCCTGTGCACACATAAATATGTGTCAGTGTTGTGTGCACGTTTGCGTGTCTAGCAAAGAGATACGAAAAGATAAATTAATGTTACTCTGTTGGATGGGGTAATAAAGTTCTATTCTCTTATATGGTGGCCATCAATCTAAGGTGCTGGTCCTGATGTTGTGCTTGGAGCAAGACTGCCACTGACTAAGTACGGTCTAAGCTAAAAGCTAAATTATTTAGCAAGGGAGACTAGCTGATAAATGTTGGTGGTGCAGGTCAATACATTACAGAGATGTGAAGACCAACCCTTTGGTAGGATTTATTATGCATTGGAGGAGATAAAGGCCATTGATTGTCTCCAACAAGGTCACAATAAGGGCTTTTGTTCACCTAAAGAGCTGTGTCTCTTGTGGCAACATCGTTATGCTGCTATTTGGAGGAACCATGCAATAAGGTTAATCAAATCTGTGGATGGAAATTGTGGAATTGTCTTGTGTACCTAGCAAGGGTATAGAGTGATAATGGTCTGGATTTTTGGAGGGGATATCCAACTTTTACATTATTCATGTGGGTCTGGAAAATGCAATGGCAGCGCTAATATAATATTGACCTAACCCCAACACTACATGAATGGCAATAATGGAACAGCTTAACACACAGACACAGACCGAACCACCATCACATACACACAAAGACACACACATACGTATACATTTTTGAAAGTCTTACTGGAATATATCGCTTACAGTTATGATCAATTCATATAGCATCTTATAGATTATACTTAAAATCTGGATAGATGATCTACCTAACAGTTCCTGGAGGGCTGAAGGTAAAGACACAGACAGAAAAAGAGTGATGTCTTGTATGAGGAACACAGCATATATCCAAACAACAGAGGTAGTCGATTAATATTGTTTCTGGTCAACAAATACTCAGCAGGGAGTTTCTCTCTTTATTTGACGTACTATGTGGGTGGAGAAGAATTAATGGGAAAAAGAACAGTTTTCAAATGGATTAATGGTTTATCAACCCACATTTAATGAAGATTTGTGTCTGGCTGCCTTTGTGGTGAAGGAAAATCATCTCTCAAGATAGCCGCAAAGTAGGCAAGAAAATACTTAAATCAGGATCAGAGTTGCCTTTTTCCCTTGGAGGTGGAAATCTTTTTTAAAGAAAAAGCTTAACAACTCAAGAGCAAAACTATTTCAACTAGACTATGTTACTGATTTCATACATTCACTACAGGGTGACAACTTGAGTGACATAGAACTAGTCCCGCTACTTTAAAATCACTAGAGCTAAATTATGTGGCCGATGAATAAACTATACAGCTGTCCATGACAATACAAAGTCAGACCATACAATGGTGATTCAAACAAAGTCTTGTAATTAATAATAGTAAAAATAAAAAAGGAAATATCCAGTTTAATGTGTACTGCTCCTACCTACACCACCAAATGTCCATGATGGCCCAGCAAAGTTTTCATTAAAAAGTTCTCCATTGAAGAAAGGTCCAAACCCTATACAGTCTATGATCCAAACAGAAATACAAAAAAGGATCCAAACTCCAAACCCAACAGTAAATAGTTATGTTGTCATCAAATAACTCACGACAAATGCTTTCTTATGTTTGTTGTTGAGTTAAATGAGGCCTATCATTTAATCATATTTCCCAGTTAATTTAGCTTGTGCTACTCTCTATCCATAAGTCTGTGGATATCCACAAATCTTGTGAGACATGCCTTCAAACATAGTCATGTGGGTAATAGTTTTGTCCAGCTGATTTCAATGATTCCCCTTTCCCAACATAACACACATAGCCCCCATTATACATTAATAAAAGCATAACAAACCAAGAAACGCATTATGCTAACAGACCAAAATGTAGGGTCTGACGTTACAACGAGGTTACCGAAAACTGGATCATCCTACCAGAAAAGTACATATTCATGATCATGAATATGTATTTGATTAGATATGTACAATTAAGTATAATTTCCATCAAGTGCTGTAATACTCTTATTGGAGTGTGCTCAAGAAGAGTACTTGATGAGTACAGAGAGTACAGAGAAGAAAGTAAAGTATCTACGTAGGAACATTTTAAACAGGGTGAAAGTAAACTTGTTAATATTCTTAATATTATCAAGAAAAGGTATTGTTCCTCTTAGATCTAGTTGTTTTCATCATCCTAGCTTTGCCTATATGGATTACCAAGGAATACACCTACATAACCTATTTCAGAATTCTGAGCACGCAACTTGGATGTATTCACGTTGTGCATCTGGTTGTCATGCATCATTAGGCACATCCAATAGAAACTCAAGACTAATAATGGGGGAGCAGGGAAAACGGTTACCAGCATTTAGTGCTGTAAAAAGGGACAACTAGCATCCAGCCAAAGCATTCATGCTTCAATTCCAGACGAGACTGCTAAGCATTTCCATTGTTGGATACCGTCAAAGCACTTTGACTTCTTGCTAATTATATAAACATGACTTTGAAAAATGTCCTGGAGAGGGAACACAGCAGAGCCACTGTGGGTTCACGTTGCCTCATCAACAGTGATTTCAAAAGGCAGTGCAGAATTTCAATAGTGCTTCAAGGTTCTGCTAAAGGACAGAGTGGGAGACAAGGAGGAAGGGTGCGGAATTAGGAGGAAGAAATGGTTGAGGAAATGCCATAATGAATTGCTGAAATACACTGTGTTGACACCTCCAACCTTTTGGATCAAGCTAGAGAGCATGCAATGAGGGATTCTAATGGTAGCCACCAACATGAATGTGATACCCTAAAACAGTATACAATTAGATAGTATAGTATGATGAATAGTCATATATATTAGAATACAATCATTGTCTCACACAGCCAGGGTGTTTCACTCGAGGAGTTTTGATATTAGAAAGGTATATAAGACAGATAAATCCACTTTTTAAAAACAATGCCGTCAGAGCAAATGACACTTTGTTATTGTTCCTGGCGAGACGATACAGTATGAACTAATGTCACTGTACAGACATGGTTTCAAAAGTCAGAGCTCAGCACATCGCAATAAGAGTGCTGTGTCAGACGGATTGGTTATCTGTAATGTACATGCATTTGAAATAGTTTAAGGTTCAGTGCTTCACAAGCAAGGGGATACAGGGGATTAAAACCAGCTTAATATATTAAAGTACTGCAGTGGAAAAAATTCAATATGGATAAAGTATAAATGCAATGATTTTGAAAACCATTATAAAGCATACAAAACAGCATTATAAGCAAACAGCTTCCAAACCCTGCAAAACAGTGCCAGCCCACAGTGAATGTCAAAAGAAGAAAACCCTTAACTCACGATATAACTGGTTTAAATATTTCACACTGTACCTGACAAAATGAGGTTCTGAACATTCTACACATTCTAAATGTTTTTTAAAATCTCTAACAAGGGGGCATGGCATACATCCAACAACTTCCTAGGTTCTCATCCCTTCAAACTATTTGATGGCACGCAAGCAAACAGAATACAGATTGTCCCATTCCTGCCATTCCTTGGTACCCGTTTGTAAACAGTTAGCAGACAGCTCCCCTGCAGCATCACCGTAAACTTTGCCATCCTTCCAGAAAACTCTCCCAAATAAGCCCCACAGATCGGGTAAAAGATGGCTTCTTAGGGACTATAAGGAAAGGTTGTAATGAAATGAAACCTTTAAATTATAACCACTTTCACCACTGCGCTGCCATTCATCGCCGCCATGTCCAATGTCTGCTACATGTATCATGAATCAATATACATTAATTAGACCCTTTAACTATTAAAGATAATACTGGCTATATTGAACATAATATATTAGTTGCACGTATGATATTCTGCCTGTAGGCAAGAACAGCCTTAGCCACTGAGGTAACGCAACAAAGCACAGAAATAAACCAACATGGACTCTGTAATTTCCATCCAACCAGCTATTCAAGATGAGAGGATCATTGAACAATAACAGAACAAATGACCCATCCCATAAAACAACCTTCAGAACACAAGCCTACAAAGAACTTGAGAATTTCACCAGCACTCAAAAGGTTTAAAGAACCTGTTAGCTCCCAGATGTGGGACCTGTGGGATGGGTGATTATGTCCTTGTCAGCTTATTTCTAAATTGAGCCAGTTTTATTGATGTGTAAACATTTCAAAGAAAGGGGGATTTCACACGAAGCCCCAGTGCCCAAAGGCTCAAGGACATGCATCCAAGAGAACACGCTAACCCTACTAGACAAGGATCTATCTGAGCTGCTAGAAATGGCTACTTTGACAGTGACGAAAAATAACTATAGTGTGAAAGCATATAGCTTAACACCAACCATAGCACCCACCAATCCATAACAGCAATTAGTACAGCCTCAACCAAGGAGGTAGGATCTGACCATGCCTGTTACAAACCCCCATTATAAATGTATAACCTATAACACATCATGTATTCAAATGATAAACTTTGCACTGTAAGTCTCTGTCTAAGGCACAGCATATTTCCATGTTTTGGAATTCCCCTGCCATTGAAAGAAAAACATTCTATGAAACAATAATGTTAGTAATGCCTACCCATTTGTCATGTTCGGTGGAATAAAATTCCTATTAGCAATCTATCATGGTGTCAATTTGACTTTTGTTGTCAATTGAGGAGGGTGTCTGTGTCTGCCACACAGCCTGTAAAAGCTTCTCATGGAAACTCTAATAATATGGAAGAGAATGTTATGCTGGGATTGTGCAAAAATTGCCTCAGGGGACATGAAAATGTATTGTCGTAGCACCTGCAAGAGGAAGTCTGTAACATTACAGAATACATCTCTACTTTTGAGCTCTTCTTGTCCTTCCCATCATTGGACCAGGGTTTGTTTTACAACAGAACATGAAAGCCAAAGAAGATGCATTGTGAACCAAACACCTTGTTAGTCCAACAAAATTCACCTAGGGTGTTTTGACAAAATTGTCAAGTTTCATCGAGAAGGAGATGACAGCAGAGTCAGCTTCATGTCCAACGACTTGTCAACCTGCCAAATGCCAAAGTTCTAGGTCTGTAAATTTTATAAACCCTCGACACATGTGGTGAGAATGCTCTGAAAACCATAGCTAGAGTATAACTTCATTGAGACAGAGGTCTGCCCCTACCTTTAGGGAACTGCAACCCCCAGTTTAACAACTCTTTGATTTTGAGAAAAAAAAATACATTGTGAATAAAAGGTTGGAAACATGCAAGATACTCCAACTCAGTCCTGTATGAATCAAAAAGGTCAATGTTAGCTCCAGTTCTAGTTTCTACCCTTTGACAATAAAGATAGGGTTAATCAGACAAAAGCCTGGCACAGCAGTGCATCAGAGGCACTGCCATGTCTGAAGCTGTCCATCAGACAGAAAAGGAGCACGATGGGCTGGCATCCAAGCAGTCCCAGAGAGAATCCTATCCTGCTGTTGTTCCTGGGTCCTCATTCTCAAGGACCTTTGGAGATCAAAGGCTGATACACAACAAGAAAGGCAGGGAAGCAGAGAGTGATATGGAGAGAAATAGAAAAATAGTGTGGCTCGCAGGAAGGATGCCATGAGGAGAAAGAGCCCAAGCAGTCTTCCACTGATTACCCGACGCCAGGCCTCCAACTGTGCCGAAGGAGAGCGTCAAAGGGATTTCCTGGTTACTTCTGTAAAGCATCCACTCTTACTCAGCCCAGCCTCCTCCATCCGGAACCAGATGAAGTGTCTTCCGACCTCAACTGCATTGCCTTTTCATGTTATATTTTGTACTGTGGAAATGTGTTCCTTTGATAGACAAAAAAAAGATGTATCCCCTGAGGAATAGCCAATGCCTCCCTCTCAGTCCCTCTCATGCTCACTTGTTCTCTTGATAAAACAAAAATGATACCTGTTGTGGTTCTGCTGGCAAGTGTTTGTTTGACCTTGCACACACAACATTTAAACTATACAAATAATAATAGGTAAAGTAATAAAAAAGAACTCAGACCACCTTAACAATATATATGCTAACTTAGAGAGACAGAGCAAAGTGCAAATCTATGGAAAAATACATACACATCACAGAACTGTGACAGAAATATAGAACTTATTTTCCTTTATCTAGTAAATAAAGTTAAAGTCCATTACAAACGGTTCTGCACAAGAAATCCTGAACCAGCAATTTAGCGCAAAAAAAGTAGGAATCTATTCGTCAACACCTGAATAGCTTTGCAGCTCAGTGAACACATGAGGGAAAACGAAACGAAAACGAAAGGACAGGAGATAAGAGTAAAGGAGGGAAACGAGAGCAGGGAGCGAGAGTTGGGGAGGAAATCGAAGATGCAAGCTGGGTTCAATTTAGAGCCTTCCCACAGGAGGTGGAGTGACCTGTATCTGCTACAATAGAGGTCAGCCCTGTCTTCATACTCAGGACATACTGATACCGAGGACCCCTGCCTTGATGTGCACATCCAAGGGAAAAAAGCAAAAGGTCCCTGTAGTGTGCAGGACCCCCTGAATGACCCAACTGGTGGGTTCCTATTACAACTGCCTCGCTACACCATAGCCATACAATCGACTCTTCACAGTGAGCAACAACACTAGCAATCAGCAAAGCTATCAAACTTGGAGGGAGATACTATGCGGCCAGCCAACCACAGACACTCAGCCAATTCTTTATCTTGCTATTTTCTAATTTCCCCAGCCAAATATAATGATAAAAAAGTACCGTAGTGGATATCATGATGCTGAAGCTACGATGTGATTGCACAACATTGCCCCACATAAACTCCTTCAATTAAACGATTTTGAAAAAAAAAGAGTAAGAAAGAGTGAAGGTTTACTGTCTTGCTGAAACGCTATAGATGAAAAAGAGTTTTTTTAAGTAGCCAGAATAAATTGTGCTGGGCTTCAGCCATCTATTCTAAACCATAACGGGGTAGTTTAATAAAAAGCTAATATATATCAAATCCCAGCATTGGTTAAAAGAACAGAATCCCCCATAGGGTTTAAATGTTATTTTCTTTTAATCTCTGGTTGAAAATGTAAAGTATAAAAAGAAAATACTACACACAACCATGTTCTAACTGTACCCATGTCCTGCACCCCTGTAATTCTGAACCATTACACCAACCTACTTGAAAAAAAATATGGTGAAAGATAAAAGATTAAAAACATTTAAATAACCACCACAATCAAATAGACCAACAGGAAAACATGACCTTTTATTTTCACTGATTGCCCCAAAGGATCTAATGAACATTTCTGTAAACATTTGCAATTGGAGGGAGTCATTTTAATTACACTCCGTAGAGAGGCAATGCCAGGCAAAGAGCTCAAATGAAGATAAACATTTAATCAGGCATGACCTTGCATTCTATTAGGTGAGTTCTCAAAGCACTGACGTGCATGAAAATAACATTGACACAAAATGTATTTGTGCAGTATGAAAATGTGTCAAACACCTCGTGCTTTGACTATGGCAGCCCAATCAACCTAATAAGAGATTTCCTAATCCATAGGAGCAAGGCGTAATCCCGCCAGTGCTCTAATGAGGTCAAGATATTCTGAGGGGGATTCTCCAGCCTTCAAATGAGAAAGTCCAAACTGCCATCTTAAAGAGCGCTAGGGAGAGTGGTATCCAAGAATACAAGCATGTCATACAAATAGGCTGCTTACAGCATCATCTACAGAGTCTGAAATACTAGTCTAAACACAGACCTACTTCAAGCATCACTTAATGCCTCGTGTTTCGTTGTTCTGTCATTAGTTTGAGGCGCACAAAAAATAACGGCGCTGCAATATATTACAATATGAAAAAATCTAAATTGTAATTAAATTCAATTTGTCAAATTGTGTAATGGAAGTTGTTTGTCACGTGGAATCAAACTAACAATGTGAGAAGAAGAAGGAGGAAGCAGATACATCGAGCTGAAGACACCGGCGCATCTCATTGTCCCCACAATCGCAGCACCTGATCGTGGCATCGATTGTCCTTCCAAGAAACATTTCCCCTCTCTTCACTTTTATGTATTTTAATTAATTAGCCATGGATTCTGACCACTGCTGCATGCAACTCTTGAGTCTTTTTGGACTAAACCCACAGAGAGCATTCCCAAGGCACTCCTGCTTAGTCCTGAGTGGCAGCATATTGTATGTGGGCACCATGCTGTGCCGGTGGCAGCGGCAGCGCGAGGCAGAGAGGATTATTCCTGACGACAGGGGCATTAAATGTGTAGCAAGCCGATGGAGGCCTTAGCTGATGCTCTCTTGTCTCCTTTGGTTCGGTGCAAGTTCAGAAAGAGTCCTTCTAAGCTGAGGGGAGCTCGTAGTACTCAGAGTCCTGTACCGTTCATTAAGGGCTGAGGGTGTCACTTCAGCTTAGGACTCTTGTCCCCTGCTTGCCAGGCCTTCCAGATATACTCCCCTGTCTCAGCTTTTTAAGGCTGAAAGACTCAATGAATCTCAACCAGCTTCTCCGTATGTGGTGTTCCCTGGATTTTTTAAATGACTTTAAATCACACCTTTCCATTGTAAGCAGGTTAATTTCATGGTTTTATGTCTGCAAGGAGCTGGCTAATATACAATGGGGTTTTTTTCTTGGAGGAATTTAAGAGCAAAGCCTGCATGTTATTTTAATGAAGGTCCTAAGGCCCAGCTCTGAGGTAAAGTATAGGTGCAGAAACATATCTTAGAAATAGTACTGGGCAGAGACATTGGCTCTGGAGTTCTGCATCTTTCATGCCAGGGTAACCAAACATCAGGCAGATTTCATCTTGAAAAGAATGTAAGCCTAAAGCCCCTCCCATGTGAGGTGTCCTTCTTTAAAAAGATTTAAATCTCAACAGAAACGTCTGGTAAAATAGAGGTCACCGGGCCAGAGCAGCCTACAGACAATAGCAGTTGGTTGCAAACCTGGAAGGAATCTAGGAAGGATTTGTTCCTCGTTGGCTCATCTCTCAAACGCCAGGAGGACACTGCAGGCTGCAGGAGCAATTCACACAAACAAGGTACAGCAGGTAGAGACTTTGAGATGTATTTATGCTCTTCCACTGCAGTGTTTTGTAACTGCTACTCCAAATACATCTCAAAACCCAAAAATATCATCTATTCCTCACACAAAAACAATATACAAATTTGAGACGTGGATTTCTTCTATATTTCTTGACACAATCCCCAATTTTCTCTCAGATTTACTAGTGTTTACTAAGTAAATTGTCAAGCAGTGCCCTGCCTCTTGTTAATCTTACGGGGAAAATGTAAAGGCTGATAGCATATTCCTACCTCACAGACAGCTCCTGAGTCTGTGAGGCCATACCCATTCCTTCCCTCTGCCTCTGCATTTTGATCAGATTGGTTTATCTAATTTTCCAGTAAATGCTTGAAATGTATTCCAGTACACTTTCTCCTCATAAATGTACACAGGGGAGTCGAAATGAATAGTTTGGCATACGATTCACCTCACTGCCCCAGCATAACTGCAACCCCAACCCTCCTCCTTAAAGATTCTGAAAGGCAAGTTGTAGCCTCAACCTTTTCCACCTAAAGGGAAATTAAATGTGTATCTCTTCATGAATGAGTCTGACAAAAACGTCCTTCTGAATTGAAGGAAATATTGTTAAGGCTTCACAAGGCTGTGGCTGAGGGTGAAAAATACTCTTGGTTTCTTCAATGTTTAATGTTATAGATGTCTCATTTTAAAGACATCTTTTTTTATATAATAAATATTGCTGGTGGAGTCCTTTTCGATGGAATGGTGCAAGAACAAAATGAGCATAGTATGTGTCACACTGCTTCGATAATATTCCAGTCATCAGTGGCCCTCACTTTATTGAGATCTTTTGCTTGTACGGAGAGGAAGAACAACAAGATTGCATTAAGGATGCCGAACCAGCACCAGAAATATGCACACAATTGATGAGGTGTCACTTTCACTGAGAGTCACACAATCGAGGCGACAAGAGATGTTATGATCCCTCCCTGGCTGCCTGGCCATCACCACTGAGGAGCAGACACACTGGTATGCATGGCGCGCGTAAGGCGAAATGTCCTCAATTTTAGGAAAGGTTACTTTGCAACCTAGAAATCACTTTCAGAATGCATAACGACAACATACTTCAATGCTGCTTCCACTCAATTCTGCAAAGGAATTGTAGCAACCCATCAATCCCGAATTTCTATATGAGGCCAACCGAAATGTGCACAACAAAACAGTGCTTTTCCAACCGGAGCTAGTCCTTCTGCAGAAACAATGCATTCTCCTTTAAACATGACGAGAGGTGCCAACAGCTGTAGTCGACAGCATTTATCCCAAACAAGTGCTGGGGCTTATATATTTTCCGATCAATTACAAAAATCTGTTAATTAATTTAGACTGCTAGCAGTACAATGCAGGTCAAACAAGGCACAAGTTACAACATCAGCCAATTAAAAACACAGTCGCGTTTTAATTTCTTTAATAACTAGTCTGGGGCGAGGGAGCACAGACGAGGCAGATGGAGACGTACAGTATACATGCTGCACTCCTCACTGCCTTAAAGTCAGCAGGCATTTGGCTTATTTCTCAATGTCTTATTTAATTAGCTTATTTACAAAAGCACAACCTATGTAAAACAGCTGGGGAAAGTCACATGCGACATGCATAGTATGAAAGCAATAAGCATTTTGTCTATAGTCCAGAGCCAACTTACTTAAATGATTGCCAATTGCTGCATTTTATATGGTATTATATTCATTTTATATGGTAACAAATTGTCACTCTTTTGTGATCAAAAGAATGGACGGGTGGATTTAGCATATTGGTTTCTGCATCCAACATTGAGTAAAACTAACTTAAATCAACTTGTAGTCTAGTGGGGTCTAATCACTACCAATTACACATGGTGATTACCAATTCCTCATGACTCAGTGAGATATTTTTTCAATTTCCTATGGGATATGAGAGTCATTGATCTGGCCACTAAGGAAAATATATTGAAGAAATTAAGAAATATTGGCAAAAAAAGCACCTGTAGAATTATAAGTTCATAGGAGCAGGACCTTGTAATTCTAACCAGGACAAATCGAGAGTGACAATATCACAATAAACATAACAAAATACGGCCAA
Source organism: Phycis phycis (assembly GCA_900302335.1). Lineage (NCBI taxonomy): Eukaryota > Metazoa > Chordata > Actinopteri > Gadiformes > Phycidae > Phycis > Phycis phycis. The sequence continues at coordinate 15,415 of OMKQ01034227.1, forward strand.
GGTGTTTCATAACTGTATTATTTTATGTGTGCAGCAAGAAAACAAGTAAGGATGCTTTATATATTTCTGTCTGTGTTAAAGAACGGTTTAAGACGGCAAAATGTCAACCATCCAGGTGGAGCCAATTATCAGTGAAAGAGAAATCAGAGGAAGAGCTGGGTACAATCGTACTAATGGTTTAAAATGATTCACATAATATGATTGCCTAATGTATGCATTTCTACATCTGGACAGAAATGTCAACAAAACAAAATAACCCGAAAAAATATTAAATGAATACTGTACTAATAGCACGCAATTACACTAGAACACAGTGGGCCAATTTAACGACAATGTCACATTTTTTTTGGAGATGGCTGGACTGTACGCGACTCTGGCTAATACGCTCTTTGATGCCAATGCTAAGTGGATATTTGGCAAATCTCGGATGAGGTGTGCGTTGTGAGGGCTCTACAATGCAAGCCCATATCCCTAAGAGAATGTTGTCATTGCTTAGGAATCTGTCTGTCTCGTGAAGAAAAAAAAAAAAAAAAAGGAAAAAAACCCCACAGCGGAAAGATCAATGTGTCTGGCGGACGGCTGCGTGGGTATGGTGATGGATGGAGGGGAACGTCCTGGGATAAGGGACGGTAGCCTCACCTCATTAGTGTTCCAGCGATGTCTCTCCTTTGGCAGCGAGGAGCATTTGGGTAGACATTCAAGCAGCTTTTTGGGCAGGTATATTTTCAAATGTCCATGTTCATCTAGACGAGGGGTAAGAGACAGACACGCACACACAACAGAATGAAAAAAACAACATATTTAGCACATGGCCCATAGTGCGGCTTCAGTCAGTCAGCTCAGCTGCTACACCCTGACTTGTGCTACGGCTGTCACAGTTACAGGGAGGGAAGTAAAGGGAATCATTTCGCCAACAACTAGATTGTATCTGTTTACTATTTACATCAGCGGACCCTTTAGTCACTTGTGCACGGGAACATGCTCGATATCATTGGGCTATTTGGCGAGTTATTATTCAATTACCACACCCACATCTACAAGTGATTACTGTCTGACCTATATGTTTTACAGAGAGCATACAAGCATTGAAATAGGCTACAGCTGCCATCATACATGGTAATAAGCAACTGCATATACACCTTTTTTATTATCATCATATTATATTATTATCCTATAAAAAAAATGCAGAATCAGATGGAGAAACACAGCACAAGGATTTTACAATATCATTAATTACATTAATTGTTTGGGCAGATGAAAGCAGGATGAGGACATTCACACCAAGCTGTGTATCACACGATTGAGTAAAAATGGGGCGAAGCATTGGTCAGCAAATCTCAATGACATGACAGGGGGACCTTTGCAACGGTGATGACAATTTAACTACACTACTCAAGAGAAGAATGTGTTGGGAATCCTCTGGACATTTAACATGAGCCGAACTGTCCAGACCGTACACGGAAAGAGAGCCTTTAACATGAGATATAACTCAGTACCGTAGCAGCAGGAGCTGCTCTGTGGCCTCCTATGTAACAACAAGGTGTTGCACATTGACAGTTATTACACACTGCACACTGAACAAATAATCTATCACGCCGATCTCCCTTCCTGCCTGCCATATGTTGGTTTAAACCTAACACAATAAGAAATATGACGGTGTGAATGGCAATGAGCTTGAAAATCATTGCTAGCTACAAATCTCCGCAGAGGACGTGAAGAAATGAACATATTCTTCCAAGGCAAAAAAAAACACCTCTAAAGACAAAGTAAAAAGAATTCCAGAAAGTTTGTTTGGGAGGACATTACACAGTCACTATTGCTCACTGTGCTACACAACAACAGGAGGGTGCTATACCACTGAGGCTCCCTCCGCATCAGGAAATGTATGGAAAGGAATCCAGTCGGTCCTTAGAGAAAGGCTTGGCTAGCAGCCTCCAATTGTAATGTGTGAGGTGGAACATCAGGGGCTGTTGCTACAGAGCAATGCTCACCATATCACTCCCAGAGGGATGCAGGAATAGGTTTGTAGCTCTGTTGCATTTGCTGTATCCATCTGTACCTGTAATTCTGCTTGTGTAAACTCCTTTTTATATGAGCATGAACAGGTATCTGTAATCATTTGCTGCGCCCAATTAACAATCGCATGCAGCATCTGCTACGAGGAACCACCAAAGTGGTGTCACTGTCAGATCTGGAAGAACTTGCAGCAGCTGAACAATCAAGAGATGCGCCATGAAAAAGGATAGTTGTCAAATGAATGGCAGGAATTCACATTGATGGATTAAGGAGCAGTAGCAGTAAATAAACCTTCCAGCGTGCTTGTTTTCATCTGTAAAATCAACCGGGGAAGCGCAGCGTTACAGTGACGCCCCAACATAGTTTTACAGTGATTCCAGGGTGACTGCGTAGAAAATGTTGGCCATTTCTCACTCCACACAAAGTGTGCTCTGGTGACTTGCTCCCTGTGATCAATGGCAGGCATGGCTGCCAACGGTTCTCCTGCCAGGGATCAATGATGCACTGTGACACACCCTTAGATGACATCATCAAGGCCAGGCCAGAGTGAACTATGCACTTTATGCACATCACACATTTTCTAGTCAGCTGAACCTTAATGGAGACATCTAAAGGTAAATGTGCCTGCTCGCCAAAAAAAAGAAGGAAGGAAGGACAAAAAAAAAAGATGCTAAAGTAGTCATGGATAACCTGACGTGCTATTATAACACTGGGACACACCAATATCTTATTTCCTTGTTTTCAATTCAACAACTAATTCTTATAGCGACACTCAGAGACACGCAGGTCTGGATATCATGTTAATTTCCCTGGGTGGGAAGACATAAGAGAGACATTTTTCACACATCCTCTCGATTCCACTTCAGCTCTCTGGAAAAGGTCTAACAGCCAAACCGACGAGATACCGTAGCCCTCTGACACACTCACATCTTCCTATGTGTTGAACAGTTTTTTCTGATGATTTTACTGTGGATGGTATTCATAAAGAATTACAAATTTACACGTAACATATAGATGAAAGAACACCATTTGAATACGAAAGACATATTGCTACTGTCTTTATACTATTGCATACTATCTGCTTTGTATATGCCACTAACAAACTGGCTGATAAACAAGGAAGAATATAACTTTGCATGAATCAGATCACTTAAGATATTTTTGTTAAATGTTCCTTATTTAAATAAATGAAAAGCATTTAGTTTATGCATGATATAAATCATTCATTCCTTCATTCATCATGATGGATATAGGTCACTAAGAAATCATCTACGTTTTACTACAGAGAACTTAAGTGAATGACGTTAATATCTTATCAGCCAACTGACTGACGTTGCTTTTTCTTCCTCAGATTCCTTCAAAGCATGGCTACTGAACATGAGGTATCCACCAAATGATAGTCTTTTGTCTACTTTTTGACACTGGAGTGGAAAGTCCAGAAATGCAACAAAAGAAGACCTTTTCCAAATAATGCCCCTCAGGCATTAAGTCTCAACACTGCATTTTGAATCATGCTCTGTGCCCACAGCATTACACAATATTAAAGAAAATTGTCTTGTCTTTGATCTGCTATTTGTTCACTCTTTGGATTTCATCAGTACACATTTTGTCTTCTGTCTGTTGTCAGCCCTTCTCACAGATGTGAGCGAGCAAGAGGGTTTCTCTGACAGCGGACTTCAGGCAGACTGCAGCTTACTAATAAAAGATTTGTCTGCTGTGGCATGGAGATCCACTTTTAGTTCATGCGTCAGCTAAAATCAACCCACATGGGAGTAGCTTGGATGCCAGATTCAGAATAGATTTACAGCATATAGATAAGCTTCTTCTAAGCAAACCAGTTCCTCGTTAATCAATGAGCTTAAAAACACATTCTTTTCCTACCCTGGGAGCAGATCAAAGCTTAAAACTCACTCAACTTAACTTTGCATTGTGCCACGTCCTTTAGGTCTCACATGTAATCCGACGAGGCAGAATATTTAGGGGCCGTGCATTTAATGACCACTTGTGCATTATCCAAGAAACAAACAGACGGAAACGACTCGTTGGTTGTAAAATAGCAAAGTGCAAGACAGGCTGAAACAGAGCTTGTTACACCGAGAGGATGTGCTGAGCTGCGCTGGACCAACAATGCAGCCAATTATGGGCCCCATCTTGATGAAGGGGACTACATATAAAAGGCTACACACAGAGAGCAGCTTTGTTACCAAAGCAACATTGCCAATAGAGGAGCTGCAAGAAAGATATTTATAAAATAGATTCTTAGATAGATGTGTGTGTGTGTGTGTGTGTGTGTGTGTGTGTGTGTGTGTGTGTGTGTGTGTGTGTGTGTGTGTGTGTGTGTGTGCATGTGCGTGTGCGTGCGAGCGAGCAGGGGCTGTTAAAAGAGTGTCTAA
>OMKQ01034231.1:2500-21627 GCA_900302335.1 Phycis phycis
ATATATATCCAGGAGCCAATTGTTGTCTCGTTTTAGATCAAGCAGCAGTTGACAGAGGAGAGCATCCAGCTCGACCTTCCATGCCTGACCACCAAGGACAAGGCGGACTGTGGCCGGGAGAACTCCAGACCCAAAACCTCATACCGGAGGCCCCTGTTTGGCATCTCCCACAGGATCATTGAGAAGCGGATCACGCCGAGCTTGGAGCAGTCCGCCGTCCAAGTGGGAGGACAGCAGCTCGACTACGGGAGCCCCTTCGCCTCGGAGTTCCACAGTCCCGAGGAAAACTGCAAGTTCGAAGCCTTCCCCGCCACGAGGGTGGCCGGCGAGGGCTCGCCGACCGACCCGGGCCTCTATCCGCTGATCGAGAAGATGTTCTTCATCCTCAACACGCTCAATTCCAGCATGACGCAGTTGCATAGCAAGGTGGACCTGCTGTCCCTGGAGGTCATACGGATAAAGAAGCAGATCAAGCCTGGCGAGATGGTGACCGAGTTCCAGCCTCCCCCGGAGTACCTGCTGACCAGCGAGGAGCTTCATCAGCTGATGGAGCAGACCTCCGGTGCCGGGGAGCTGGGCTGTCGGCTGCTGGTGCATCTGTTCCCGGAGCTCTTCAAGGTGCGGGAGTGCGCCCATGGCTGCATGGCGAGCAAGAGGACATTGGACTCGCTGCATCTGCAGCTGATACGCAATTACGTCGAAGTGTGCTTCCCGTTAGTCAAGAACAACAATGTGTGGCAGGAGGAATGCCTTCTTCAAATCAATGATTTATTTAATCGCTTTTGGGCACAGAAGGACATGGAGAGCGCCTGCATGCAAAGAAAGCAGACAATCATAGGTAGCGGAATCAAGGCGGAGCACGCTGAGACCTGCCACTTTATCAATGAAGTGGGCGAGGAGGAGCTCCTCTCTATGGACGATCAAAACAACCTGGCTAATTCAGACCTAGCCTCTGACATCCAACTCACGGATGACTTGGACGAGTTCTCCTCCCCTGAAGACTTTGTTATTTTCCTCATTCATCGCCTTTTCCCTGAGCTCTTCGAGGAAGGTAAATTCCCCGAGGGTGCCAGTGGTTTCCACAGTGCCGGACAGCTTCTCCTGGAATCGGATAGGTTGGAAATAATAAGGAAGTACATGGAGGCAAATTTCCCTGACGTGCCTGAGGACACCTGGCTCCAGGTGTGCGTCCAGCATATGGAGGATGCAATAGAGAGCGTCCACAGCAATAGCAATGGGGGTGAACACGACACTATCAGTAATAACAGCTACGACCTGGCCGCCATTCCGGAGGACGTCTCCATCATACGGATCCCAAATATGTTTGATCACGAGCGGCCCAATCGTAGGTCCAAAAGGTCTCTGCTCGTCCCCGTTGATTTCGACGACATGGAGATCCCGGTACCGGATTTCAGCGTCCCCAAAGAATACCTCCTGTCCAAGGAACAGCTCAAGAGCAATTACGACTGTAGCCTGTCCATCGGGAACTTCGCGTCCCGCATCCTGGTGCTGATGTTCCCCGAGCTGTTCACCGAGGACAACGCGCGGAAGCACTACAACTGCAGCGGCTCGCTGGGCAAGAAGCAGCTCGACCCTGTCCGAATCAACCTGATCCGCCACTACGTCCAGCTGCTGTACCCTCAGGCCAAGAACGACCGGGTGTGGATGTTTGAGTTCGTGGGCAAGCTGGACGAGCGGTGCCGGAGGCGCGACACGGAGCAGCGCCGGTCCTACCAGCAGCAGCGGAAGGTCTACGCGCACGAGCGGGAGCACGAGGCCGGCGACGAGGCCTGCCAGCTGAGCCAGTACAACGGCGACGGCCCGAGGGACGACTCGGACGTTCCCGCCGCGCCGCCCGAGAAGAGCAGCAAGGACTTCTGCAAGATACCGCTGGACGAGCTGTCGGTGAGCGCGCCCGACTTCCCCGTGCCCTCCCTCTACCTGCTGTCGGACGCGGAGGTACGCGAGGTGGTGCAGCAGAGCCTCTCCGTGGGGAACTTTGCCGCACGCCTGCTGGTGCGCCTCTTCCCGGAGCTCTTCACGCAGGAAAACCTGCGGCTCCAGTACAACCACTCGGGGGCGTGCAACAAGAAGCAGCTGGACCCCTTGCGCCTGCGGCTGATCCGCCATTACGTGGAGGCCGTGTATCCCGTGGAGAAGATGGAGGAGGTGTGGCACTACGAATGCGTGCCCAGCATCGACGAACGCTGCCGCCGCCCCAACCGGAAGAAGTGTGACATTCTGAAGAAGGCCAAAAGATCAAGCACTGTGTCTTAGTCGTCATGGTTTGCCGTCATGGCAACACTTTTTTTTTTTTTTTGTCATGAAAATGATTGCAAACTATATAAGCTCAATCGATTTGCATTGTCAAACTTTTACAGCTATCATATGTAGGTTTTCAATCAGCACTAACCTTGGTCTTGTTTTGTTATTGACCATAACAGTAGAAATTATTGTTCAAGTACTCTAATGCCGAGTGATAACAAATGTATATTTATGAGCCAAACTGCCATAGCTTATGTACACGTTAACTGATGCAGCTTAAAAATAATAACAATGTTAGCTAATAGCATAGTTCAGTTGGTATATGAATAGAAATGAATCACAAGTGATTTGTTTCTATTGCAGTCTATTCTACCACTGTTTAAATAAGAATTTGCTTATGTTAAACCTTCTTATAGAAGTTTATATATAAAAACAAAATTAACAATGACGTTGGGTCATGTTAACCTTTTTTTCTAATAAAATCACAATCATAAAAACTAGTTTTAACAATTACAGGATGAATGACTGGATTTTTTTTTGGTCTTTAATCAATCCATTCTGACATATTTTCGTTCTAATTGAATCCAAGGCTTATCAAAAGGTGCAGAACTAAAAGTAAATGTTACTTCAATTCCCAATTGATTCAGCTCATCAAACCAAACAACATGACAAATGTACATTACATCAGATGTATTCCATCACCTTTACATTGTTCCTACATCACATGGTCTGGCAAGCAGAAAACAACACTGGATTCTCACAAAAAACTGTTTAGCTTTATTTAAAAAGGAGAAAAGACTAAACACAAAATGTTCATTTTAAATATATACGTGTGTGTCACCAACCCCCTAAGGAAAAACAAACAAATCCAACAGTTCCAACATGCACTTTGTAACTTCATTAGGTTTAGCTTGGGTCCAAGTCAATTTGAGCCCAATCAGTCATAATCAATATAGTCAATTTCCTTGGGAAAGTCATGGCTTGAAGGCCTCGTCCTTGGGCAGCTCCAAACTCTTCCAGCGTCTCAGGGCCACTTTGTACTTGTCTCCGTCTTTGGATTCACCCAATACCTTCCTGAGGACGACTCTCATCAGAGTAACGGTGTTTGTTTCACCGTTCTCACGGAGCACCAGGTCCAGAGTGTCTCCAACTCGCACCTACACAAGCAGCCAAACGGAAAGTAAATACAATGTACAGACACGTGTGCATCAATGTGGTATTCATTCACGTGTTATTATCAGATAACTGACCGATTTACTCTTCTTGAGGAGCTTCTGCCCATTTAGCCGAAGCTTGTTGTTGTAGAAAGCGTCTTCAATTTTACTGATCCCGAGACAGAGCAACAGAAAGCAGGTCAGGGAGAGTTGAGACAAATCAAATCAAAATGCATTACCTTCACAGCCAGCCTTATACTCACTCACTTGCGGGCCGTATCCAATCCAGTCTTCAGCATAGCATCATATCGTAGAGACGGTACAACCTTTTCTAAATCTTTGTAGTCTTTAGGCAGATTTGGGTCTTCCTCTTCATCCTCATAGTCACTGTCCTCCATGTCACGCTCATCTTCCTCTTCCTCCTCCAGTGCCTTTGCTGAGCCTTTCTTTTTGCTGCTTTTGAACCTCAACTGGTGCGACGACCAGATTCGCACGGAGTCTCTGCCGCGGACAAGCGGCCTGTGGTGAGAGCCAAACGTGAAACACACCGATGAGCCCCAAAGCTGACGCGTGTGCATGACCCTGGGGCACCAGGTTGTATGCTTGAATCCGTATCCCGGTGTGAGAAGCTGCCGCGGGTTCAGTCTTCCTAGCTGCCGCAGGGCAAGCGCCTCCACCAGCAAACACTGCATGACGAAGGTCTGTGAAACACAATAGCACAACGATCTGACAACAGCATTGCCTATTTATTTAATCTGACATTATTTGTACAACTGCATCGTTAAAATATGTCTGACTAGTGATTCTGATTTGTCGTATGAAACTACAGAGTACATCCTAGCGGGGTCATTTTTGCTGCCTAAGAGCTTATATTAAAACAAGCATTGCATGTCCATAAGATGGGCATATTACCAAGTACACAATATCAACGGATGTACGTAAATTGTTGACAATTTTCAACCTACTTTTGCAGTAACCTTTAGTCGGTTGAATTCTTCGTTGACAGTATTTACAAGTTTAACAAGCACAGATGTGTGCGATGCTGCCACCTATGGTACAGGGGTGAATTGTGGGTTGATGTGGACGGTTACCCCATTTCATGCCGTCACTCTTGATGTAATAGGCTACTTCATATAAACACTTTGCGTGCAAAGTCCAATGAAATGTGAGCAATCACATTGCTTGGAGTGGGACAGACATTATAATAGCAAAGCATTTAACAAACAACAAATAATTTATCACACAATTTGATCCGTTTTTTTGTCCAGGTTCATGGTGCAGCTGGAGTAGTCCAATTCAGGTCAGCTGAGCTACAGGGTAAATTATGAGCTCATCATAAATTATGAAAAAAAAAAAAGTTCTGTTCATGTATGTATTGCAATGCACAAGCAAGCGAGTGAACTCCTTTGTTTTATTAAAGGACATTTATTGATAGACATTGAAGTGATTTAAAGTCTCCAGCAAAATAGAGCCTAAATCCGTGGACCTTCACAAAATCCAAGCCAGATCCTTGTTTTCATTTGAATTATTGATTATTTAGATTAAGATTAAGAAGTAATTCAGGTTTGGTTAATCCTGTGAATGTTTGCTGCTCTGTTTCACATGAATGAAACATATTATAGGGTGTGTTTCACGTCCCATGAAAGTGAATACATAGAGGCAAGTGCCAGCCGGACTTTCATGTGGCGTACTCAGGGCTTGGTTTTGACGTCTCGGTCCAGTCTGACACAGACAAGAATATATATTTTTTCCTCAGAAAGTAACAACAAATGAATATACCAACAAAACACGTTTTGTCATCAATTAGAGAAGTTCCAACATTGTGCTTGGCATGCTTGTCTGACTAAACAATATCATTAAAACTCTTCTCTTCTACACACACACACACATCTGATACATGGGATTTCCATTATAAATGCATCACCCAATAGTCTTACAACCCATGGTCCAGTTCACATTGAGGAAAAATAAGGAGGTCCTTCTTCACTTTGCAAACCTTCTTTATAATATGGTTGAAGATATGTCCTACACATTTATTGCAAATATCCTTACTCCAGCATAAGATAAAACATATTAAAAAAAGTACAAGAAAAAACGTTTTTTTTGTACAATGTGTGTGAAATGTTTGCACAATGTTGATAAATACAATTGCAAGCCCACGTTAACAATTCATTTACAAGGGGATTATAACAAGTGGGTATGTACTGTACATGTTTCCAATATGTGTGTTTGCCTCTATTAGCTAGTGTATTGTGTATTACAATAGTTGAATGCATACTTTATTACTAGAATGGAACATGTAACAACATTCAGCATGACTACAATCCATAATGTCTAGTCGTTCCACTTCATGTGCATAATATTGGCATCGTCAAAGTGTAGGAATGATGTCATTATCTAACAAGTGGTAGAATAGCTTTGCCAGATGTCATAGAAAGGTGTCTTAAAAAGTGAATACGTTAACAACATGTAAACCTCAGTGCATGTACCGTCCTTGCATATGCAATCTGTAAACGCCCTTTTGAGAAGGGCAAGGGTTCCTCCTCATGCAAAATGTCGACGTCCAAAGTCACTGGTGCTTTTGTACGTCGCGCTAACGAGGCCTCTTAGTGTGGCACTGACACTTGATCTCAATGTTTTACAAATTGCAATGCAGCCGCTTTCCAATTACAAATTGAGCATTCATATTTCATGGACGTATAGTGTGACGTAATATGCTGGTGGTTTACATTCATGTTCATAATATGTTATGTGAATACATTCAGTGTTACAGTAGGAGATCATGCAAATTAGGTTTTTGATATTCATATTATTGTTATTATTCGATGTATATTTCTCACACTTCATAATTGATGGATGGCGTTTAAAGATGACTTTGATACGATGCAAAGATGGAATTTCCCTTGTCAGGCATAAACCTCCCGTCAGTCACCATGATAGTACTGTAATGAAACATGTGTTTATGTATTTACAACACAGTTGCCGGCATGTTTCTCCATGGCAGTAGATTACAAAGAGCCTTATGCTAGGCTGTATGTATTGATATTAACTGTAAATATATCAACCGCTGGGCAAGCCCTTATACCACAGATTAAATCTTATGCAGGCAAGCCCAACTCAGGTTGCCTTGGAAGATATGATGTCCTTGACCAAGCCAACCATTTCAGGAAACGTACATAAGTTAATCTTTAAGGGAAGTATAAAATAATAACAACACCAGCCCGTTGAGTCATCAGTCTGTGCATTACTAATGTATCTTGTCCTTAGTCCACCCAGATGGGTCAGTTACGTATCATAGAAACAGATACCTCTGATACCTTAATATTTTCCTAAAGTTATTGTACAAGCACAATTGGCCTAGCCTATGTAATTGGGATATGTATTTGTTATTAATAATTGTACTACTATGAGATATTTATTTTATTTTACTTCTCATGAGAGGGTATGTCGTAGTTATTACTGTTAAAAAATGTGATTAACTGCAACGTTTTGACACCCTTTTCAGAGAGCCTAAAACAAAAACCTATGTAAATCCACCCAGTTTCTTCCATTTAAGTTTCAATATTTTCATCAAGACATTTCAGGTATATTTACAGAATTCCACCTCTCTTTTCCGTGGCTTGTTCAATATTTCTTTGAGGTAATTGCCAGTTTCATTTCCCAATGCTCATAAGGTAAGATAAATGCTACAGCATTGTTTAACAGCCTACGTCTTCATGGTTTTCATTGGATGCCTCGTGGATACACACACTCCCGCGTTGTCAAAAGCTGAACAACCCACATCCACTGACATATTACTTAGTTATTGCTTTGGTGGTTTTCAAGTTTATTGACTTTGTTTCAATCACTTGGGACACAGCAGCACACATGTGTGTGTGTGTGTGTGTGTGTGCGTGTGTGCGCGTGTGTGTGTGTGTGTGTTGCGTTACACACACCTGGGACCCCATCCCCAGGGGGTCCGGGTCGCCGTGAGCACTGTTCGCTCCGCATCGTCATAGGGAGGTCTCCACGCAGGAGCCGTTCCTGTGGAAGGACCGGTGGTTGTGGCAGTTCTCGCTGCAGTGGACGATGAGCACGGGGAAGCACAGCGCGTCCTGGTAGTCGGGCGGGTCCTCGTCCTCGGTGGCCAGCCGCTCCGACAGGCAGCGGGTGTTCTCGCCGGGGCTCTCCTGGTCGTCCAGGCTGCCGCTCCGCCAGAAGCAGCTGCGCTGCGAGCCGTAGCGCCGCGACAGTGAGAAGCGGCTGCCGCTGAAGGGGATGCGGGAGCTGGCGCCGGTGCAGATGCTCAGCGCGCTCCTGGAGAAGACGGAGGAGCAGCTGATGGCCCGGTGGCAGCGCTCGCAGTTCTGCCGGTAGCCGCCGAAGCCGCCGGTGGGACACTGGGCCAGGTCCATGAGGCCGGCCTCGGAGTAGCTGGGCACCAGCTGCTGGTTGGAGCGGATGTGCCACTCCAGCTCGGTGCTGTCGATGGTGTTGACGCGCGGGATGCGGCGCGGGAAGGGCCGCTCGTCGCTCGGCGTCACGGGGTAGTCGGGCCCGAACAGCTTCTCCACGCGGTAGTGGACGTAGGCGGTGCGGTACTCCGTGAAGACCCGCAGCGGCCAGGAGAAGGTGAGGAAGGAGGCCAGCCAGAAGACGTAGTGGGACAGGTACCACGGGTGGCGGTCGGGGTCGGCGAGCACCAGCACGTACTCCTTCAGGTCGATGTTCTTCAGGTGCATGCCCTCGCGCGCCTCCATGTAGTCGTCCAGGCCCTCGTTGTCGGTGAAGAACCTCGCCCGCTGGGTGAGGTAGGAGTTCTCCGACTCCACGTTGGCGAAGCTAAAGCACTTGGTGAACCGCAGCTTGGTGAGGGCCGCCTTCTCCAGGCTCAGCAGCTGCTTGGAGACGTCCTTCACGCCGCAGTGGCTGTAGTCGAACTCCGCCTCCGCCACGTGGGTGTTGACGCGCTCATGGTAGACCTGGGTGCTGGTGTAGGCGTCCCCGTTGCGGTAGCGCGTCACCTGCCGTGTCCGCCGCACGTAGTGGTAGCTGATGGCCTTCCACCAGATGCAGGGCTTGGCCTGCTGCATCCTCTGAATGCGCTCGTAGATGCCCTCCACGTCCACTTTGTGCTGCAGCTCGTTCTTAACGTGACAGTGCCAGCACTCCACCAGGTAGACCACGTAGAGCATCCCCAGCAGGGCCAGGGGGATGTAAATATAGCCGTCAGAGCAAGGACTGTCGTGGTACATCATGGACTTCCCTTTGAAGGCACTGTCAAAGGTGAGGCGGGTCACCTTGGTCACGTGACACCACACCATGGCGCCCATGCAGCCGTACATGAGGATGGAGAGCAGCAGGCACTTCCAGAAGCTCTCCCGGCAGAGGGACTTGCTCAGCGACTGCTTCAGGGGCCTTTGCTGTTGATTTGAAAAACACACACGTTTTTATATAAAGAAAAAATATATTTTTTAACGCAGTTGAAAATAACTTTCTTTGTCTTCATCGGTGTGGATGACTTGGTGTTGCAGATGACAATATTTGAATTGCAAATGGGGATTTTCATTCTGAGGCAGATGCTATGGTTATTTCGGAAAACTTCAGAGCAGTGCACAGTCACACATAACTTTACCAAATACATAGGCTACAAAATGATGGGATACTGTACAGTATGCATTCTAAATAAGTCAAATTCAGTGAATTAGGTAGTTGAGCGTTGACAGCGTTGCTTGCAGTTCTCCTGTATCTCCATGACTGCTCTCTGCTCTGTGGTGGAAGATAGATTGCTAGTGATGTGTGAAGTAACAGCAGGTATAGGCTAGGCCAACGGATTCTTCAAAAGATGTCCAGAAAATGAAGGATGAGGTACAACACGCTAATATGCATTCACGTTACCAGGAAATAGCATATCACAGGAAATGTGGAGGATTCAAATGTGCATTGGAAAAACAAACGTTGCAAGACAAACGTAATAAATAATAAACAATTGGACTAATCATAATTGGCTCATATGCCAATTAATTTGAGTGTGTTTATAATACTATGTCGATCGTCGAGCATAAATACCTCTTCCCTGGTGTCCTCCTCAAACACGGTCGTACTGCTCTCACTTGCCGTCGCCGCTGACGCCGGAGGAGACATTGTGGTGCTGATGATCGCAACGATATCGATAGGGTGTGGAATAAGAAAAAACGTCAATACCTTTCCCCAGCGGTCCTGTAGACTGTACAGAAATGGATACAGTCTAACAGCACATTACATAGCCTTACGAATCGTGCATCCTTTTCGAGAAAAAAAAGACAAACAAGAGAGGTCCACGTCCACGGATCATGCTTCTCCTCGGCACAACGCTCAACAGATTTTTAGTTTTGCTTTGTCGATGATTTGATGCGAGGCGTCAAGCCGGGACTACACCGGGAGACGCCGCATCTTTCCAACACCACCACCTCCACCACCACCGCCACCACGTCCTGCTTCTCTCTTTGCCTGCCGCAGTAACGTTACCTAGAAGGCTCCATGATTAGCTGGTCGCCCCAGCGGACTGACCGTGCCCTGCCCCCTGGCCGCCCTGCCACCGCGTTCCTCTCATCATCATCATCATCATCACCATCACCATCGTCGTCGTCATCGTGGGGCAACCGTGCAGGCCAAACCGCACCACCAGGGGCCTTCCGAAACGGGGGGAGCCTGCCAAGCGCACGCTGTCCATGGTGCTTCGGTTGGGACGAGCGGGATCCCTTACGGTGTATCCCCTAAATACATCCTCCTCCGCCTCCTCGTTCCCCCCCCCCCGTTCCTTTATCGCAGACGCGCCTGGCGCCGTTAAAGACAACTCACCTCCGATGGTGATGGGGAACACTGAAAGACTGTTTAGATTACTTCATCTTCACGAACATTAAATGATGTGTGTGTAAAATAGTAAAGTAGTTACAAAAATAAATGCCGTAATTGCCATAGACTAGGGACTAGTTTATGGCATTTGAACAAAAGCTATTTTTCCCTTCCCTGTTGTCCCCAGGCTCACCAAGGAGCGGCAGAGCACTGCACCTTTCCGAGGTGAAACATCATCATTGTTCATTTTCATCAATTTTCCCAATCGACAAATGTTTGCCTGTTCAGATCATGTGTGATGTGCTTGTTTCTGGTGGCTTTTATATGTGTATTTTACATACAACGTTTTCTGTTTGAAATTTTGAGATTTATTTAATTACATTTGTCATTTAGACGTGACGCGACCCTTGGGTCTGAGAGCCTCACAGGTGGGATCAGAAAAACCAGACCCTGGTTGTCGGGTTGCAGCCTTTGCCCATGGGCACCTCGACAGTAAATCAAACTTTAGTAAAGAAGGCCTTAGTCTCATTATTTAGTCACGTCTGGTTGAATTTGAAAACCTGTAGCGTTTAAATTCATAGGTGCCCCAACAGTGATTGTATTTGATTGTTTTCATCCTCACCTTACTTGGCTTGGAAAAATGTGTCTGCTAAAAGAAAAACATCGAAGTGTAACAACAGTATTGGACCTGCTGTTCAGTTTTTATTTTAGTCAGAGGTTTTTCCGTTAGGCATACGGGTCCCTGGGGATCTGCAGTCAAGGAGTGCCTTGGTGTTCAAATCAGGGTTCCTAGCAATATCTAATACTGCCAGCAGGTGGCACTGCAGAATTAAAAAAAGGACCATACTTGGAAAAAGATTACAAGGTCATTACCAGGCCTTAATCATTATTGAATGTGTTCATTAATAAAACGACAATAACTAGCCTAGACTAATTGAAGCATTTCAATGTCCACGCTTTTCTTTCTACCTTGGGAGAACACTTTATATATGTATATATTTTTTTTTTAATGGCCCTTTACAATAACTTAAAAAAAAAAAATTGAACCCCCTATAATAATACTTTTGGTGAATGAATTATGAATTATATAAAGACATGGAACAAAGAAAGTTGCACAATTTAATAGTATCTTAAAATATTAAACAAAGTAAACATGCTATTATAGCTCACAAATAAATGACTGTACTGTGTTGATATAGCGTTACATATGAATTAAAATCAAAACAATATCGTTTATAAAACAACATGCAACTTACGTATATTTAAGTGTGTTCTAAACTATTAACTTTATAAAATCTTTAAAAATACAAATACAAAATTCAATTCAGGATCCAAATTAAACAAATGGTCTGTCCCCAAAAAACATTTAGCTCAGAAACTTGAGCTGTGCCAAACATTTTGGTTCCATTCATATGGGCCTATATTCAAAATTACATACTTATTTAGCAGATTACCACGCTTCGAGCTATATCCTCTTAAGACATCATATGAACATAAAAGAATGACAAATCAAATAAATACGACAGCTTCCATGCTCTTCTCTCTACTCCTTTTCCCATGGTCGAATTTTCTGAAATCTGTTGCCAAGATGGTTCCCCTTTGAGAAAGAGGAATGCGAGCATTTTGTTTAGGTAGAAGTCATCTCATAAAAATGATCTAGGCCTATACATAACAGCATAGGCCCATACCAGTCATCGGCGAGTGAATTAAACCCACTGCACACTTTCACAATCTCCTGCCTCCATACTTACAGAATACATGCTGGAAAGGTTGTTGAACAGCACTTGACCCGCGTTCACTTTGTTCCGCACGCCTCGTATAGTCCCGTTCTTGCTGCAAATGTTGATGCGCTTGTTGCTGAACAGCTGCTCCCTCTTGGCACTGGCGTACAGCAGCAGGTCGTCCGGCTCGCAGCCGCCGTCGTCCGCCGCCACGGACGCTCCCCGGACGAGCCCGCTCAGGTGGCTGTTGGCCTCGCTGGCCGGGGGCTGGTCCTCCCGGCCGCCCTCCGCCTCGGGGTTACTGGCGCAATCGGAGTCGACCGAGTCCGACGCCGAGCCGCACCACGCCGTCGCATCCTTGAACACCTCCGTCAGCACACGGCCGCTGTTCGCGGACGCCACCCGAAACCGCACCGTTTTCCCCGCCTGGTCTTTGTCCCGTTTCAACTTTGCCCCGTCCATTGAGACGCATAACAAGGCTTACATGGCTGTTATTTACATCTCATTCGAGGTGGAGGCCAACGAGCGCGCTTTCATGCAGGGCCAAAATGCAATTATCAAACAATAATACCCCAAATGACAGGTTAAACCTTGGGAAGGTATGCCCCAACTAAAACAAGACACCAAAATGGTTAATAATGGATAGGGATTTACCATGGTGACGGCTATTACAGAGAAACAGAAACCCAATGCCATGAAACTCAATAATGGATCAAGGTTACTTTTCGACAAACATTGAAAAGTCTGGCCTTAGACAGGCATAAAGGCTGTATTTTTGAACGCGTTACAACTTAAATGAACTCTCATTTCAAATCAGGCTGGCCATAATTTGTGACTTCTTTCACATTCCTAACAAAATGATTATTTTTATTTACCTAATATTATTTGTGTGTTAAGGATTTAGTATTTCAGAACACATATTATTCATCATCCTCTGTTAAATTGATGATGTATATGCGTTGTCCCAAGTTGTATAGTAATTGTATTATTTCACCCCGGACCCATAGGTGGCAGTATAGACAATTCAAAACCAAGCGGTGACTTGCGGAGCATCAGGAAAAACAGAGCGCACGTGTGGCTGAGGTGCCGATTTAGTCCTGTCAACATGGGCAAGCGAAGGCAGAATAACCAGCTTTTTACCAGTCTTTCTAAAAAGCAGAAGAAGCACCTAAAGGAATTCGGAGAAGAGCATCCGTTTCATGATGTGTGAGTATGAAGTTATCGATATGTTATCTATTGGCTATTCAGCTAGTAGTATAAGCGGAGGTCTAGCTCAAGCCATCGTATATCGACGGTGGCTGAAGGTGGTATACGAAGCCACACGCTTGCTCGGGTCTATAAGGCCACGTTATATCGATGTCAGTGTATGGAACAGCTTGTGATACCTTTATGTATTTGCAGTGTCCCCGAAGTACCCGAAAGAACACAAATAGTCAAGCTGGTGAGTGCCGTTATGGTGTTAACTAACCCAAACCTCAAGCCAACAGGTGTTATTGTGTGCAGAAAAAAAAGCATGCACTAGATTCTCTTCTCTATGAGACTCTTTGGTCTCATATTGTAGATACAAAACCCCTACATCCTAAAATGATTATGGTGTTGATTCGTTGTTGTCTGTTTTAGCGAAATATTCCAGAACAGGCTGATGATGGCAGCGAGGAGGAGGAAGAACTGGAACAGGAAACGGCCTATCAGAAGCTCCTGTCGACTCTCAGCCATGCTGTAGACAATGACCACAGCGAAGAGGAGGACAGCACAGACGAAGATGAGGAGGATGAGGAGCTTGTTGAGGAAGGTCAGCGGTTCATTGGAGAGCAGCATTCCGCTCCGCAAGACTGATTGTCTTCTTGTCTTCTTCTCGTTCTGATTGGCTGCACTCGCATTCAATTGCATCTTTCGAAAATACTCTAGTGTTCGGGTTACTTGTAGTAGTGGTACCTTTGTGCTCCCTTCTGTTTTAACTTGGCTGAATGTTTTGCTCCTGTGGTGTTCCACAACCTAGAAGTGATTTAAACTGTATTGGGATTTCGTCACGTAAAAAAAAACCACATTGCTAAATCAGCAAATGCAACTGATTTCTAGGTGAGAGCGATGGCGACGATGCTGGCAGCGATAGTGAGGACATCGACGACGATGAGGATGACAAAGGAGCTGAGGAAGGTGATGAAGATGTGGGTGAGGCAGCAGCTGGGCAGGAGGCAACGGAAAAGGGCAATGCAGATGAAGGACTGGGGGAGGAGACGGAGGGGGCAGAGGAGGAGTTCACAGACAAGGAGCATGAGTCTCAGTTCTGCCTGGAGAACAACTTCATTGGGGAGGAAGAGGAGGAGACACAGGACACACAACACCCCGAAGAGCAAGACGACGCTAAAGGTGAGGTCCATGTCAACGTCTCTGTAATACACACCCCTATAGCGTTTAACCCTCCGAGATCTAAGGTATCCTCATCTACATTGCTTGGCCACGCTGAAGGTTTACGGTGTGAAGTGTCCTTCCAGATTTGGATATAACGTCACAGCCTCGCTTTGCTTTACCGTTTGTAATTGTTGGTTATTTATTATCAATACAACAATGTGTACATTGTAGTTATAGTGGCCGTTGGACATGAATCGAGCAGTCGTGGTAGGTTCTATAGGGGAAATCTTGTCGTTCTTGTGTTGTGTGCAGACATGTTTGTGCAGCATCTAAACACAGAGCTAAGTGAGGAAGACGTGGAGAAGATTGCGTCCGGCCCCAAAGCCACCAAGACCACCCTCACGGTACTGACCAAACATCTACGTAATGCAGTGGTGATACCTTTTTTGTAATGATGTCATACATTGGCAATTAATAGTTTATTATGTTCTATTATTCTGGAGGAGATTTATCGGGGAGTGTGACTCTGGCAATCTAACATCCCCCAAAATATCCCCCTCTATCCTCCCACAAAACCCATGTTCAGTGGCCCAAATTGGGTACCCTGCTGTGCGCCACCCCACTGGAGAGGCTGGGCCCTGTGGGCCAGCCGAAAGACGCCATCCTCCCTGCCTTCCATAAGGTCCTCGAGGGCAACTGGAGGTCCCTGAACCAGGTCTCCGACCCCAACAGCGGGGCGGAGGAGGTGAGCCCCCTCCAGATGGAGCTGCTGGGCCTCATGGGCAGCTACAGAGACCTCTACTACCCCGAGAGCTCTCCACTCGGCACCAGCCAACAGGTGCGCAGTGCCTACTGCCTCCATGTGCTCAACCACGTGCTCAAGGCTAACTCCCGAGTCCTGGCCCACAACTCCCTGCTCCATGCGGGGCAGGTTGCGGCCAAGGCTGGTGCCGAGCCCCAAGACGAGCCCAGAGACCAGGGTCTGACCCGGCCCAAGGTACGCTGTCCGCCGACCTCCGAATACAGTCACACAAAACCTATGGGACTGTATGAGGCTACATGTTTCACTTTTACATTTGTGTTGCTAGTACTAGTATCTACACATGTGCCTGGTCATTCTGTAAAAGCATTCACACAGTTGAAGGCACCTATTTTGATGGCTGACTTTTCAGAGTAGCTAGCATCAATCCGCCCGACATTGCGAGTCCTAATCTCACTGCTCTTTGACCCCCCCACCGTGCCGCAGGCGCTGATCCTGGTGCCCTTCCGCGACGCGGCCCTGCGCGTGACCCAGGCCATCATCGGCCTGATGGAGAGCCGGACCAAGACCATGGACGTCAGCAACAAGAAGAGGTTCAAGGCGGAGTACGGCGAGGAGGTGGACGACAAGCCGCCGAAGGTGCAGAAGCCCGAGGACTACCGCGCCACCTTCTCTGGGAACGTGGACGATCACTTCAGGATAGGTGTGCTGCTTTTTTTTTTTTTTGTGGTTAATTTTAGTGGTTTGTCTCATGGATTTAGATTCCAGTTTAGATTTAGTTATTTAGCAGACACTCACAGACCGAATGAATGCATTAGCACGCTAAGATGTTAATGAGCAACGGTCACCAAGTTTAATTGGTGACCAATTTTTGCATTTAAAATGTTTTTATTCGTCCCGAGAGAACAACGCAAACCGCGATCGTCAGTGTTTCTCATATACTGACTATTGAAAATGGGTAAAGTAATGTTTGTCTGTAGAGCTGTGCACAGTGCGTTTCATCAGTACACTTGTGGGGTTCGACATGTGGACAGTTGGAGGAGGGGCATCAAGGGGATCGAACCGCCGACCCTACGGTTGGCGGCCGACCCGCTCTCTCCACCCTCTCTACCCACTGAGCTATTGCCACCCCTGAGGCTTTTCCTTGCTCTATTGAGTTCCTCAGTCGAGGAATGGTTTGTGTTAGGGATGCAAGACATTAGGGCCGATCCATCTTAGTCAACTAATTAGCCACGGGGCTCTTAGCTACTGAAGCATCGTCTCACTTTCCGCCTGCCCGGAATGCTCCGACAACATCAACAACTGAAAGTGAAAGGTACGGCTGTGTAGCGCTTGTTGTGTGGTTGTGTATCCAGGAGGGTCACGCATCTCAATGGCAGCCTCCGTCGTTTGCCAGTTGGAGGGATATTTGATATTCAACAGATACCCGCGCTCTGAGTTACGGCAATCTGACACGAAGAACTAAAGACGCGACCGTCTGTATGAGTACCTCACGTCTAGTGGGGTGAGCCTGTCGCCGGGCCAGCAGCACTGCTCTGTGTGGAGCCATCATTTGCTCCATATTTCCACACCATAGATAAATGACAAAGCACCCCGCCCTCAACAATAGCCCAACTAATATGCAATGAAACCAGGTACGGCTCGCGTTTCAAAAGTCCCCAATCTTTCAGATTCTGATCTATCTCCAATGGATAAACCCCCCGCCCTCTTGTCATGATGGTGATCTTCCATCTCTCCTCTCCCCCCTCACCCTCCCCAAGGTATCTCCATCCTGCGGCGGAGCCTACGTCTGTACGCACCCTTCTACTCGTCAGACATCATCATCGCGTCGCCACTGGGTCTGCGCACCCTGCTGGGCACTGAGGGCGAGAGCAAGAGGGACTTTGACTTCCTCTCCTCCATAGAGGTGCTGGTGGTCGACCAGGCCGACGTCTTCCTCATGCAGAACTGGGAGCATGTTCTGGTGAGCCACGGTGGTTAAAGCACAGTAGCGTCCAATGAGTTGTTGTTGTTGTTACTTATTATTACACTTATTATTGGGACTAGTGTAGTATTTGTAGCTGTCACCATCGATTCCATGGACTGGCAAGATGGGGACGTCTGACTTCCCCCACTGGAGAGCAGTGGCTGATATTTGCCACCGCAGGTTCCTCAAGCTTCTGTGTCCAGAGCATCTCACATTTCTTCACAATTAGCCTCCTGGTCAATGCTTTTCAGTTCATCATTGTTTCTTGGAATCCGAAAAAAACATAAAATGTCCCCTGGTAGATGGTGCCAGATTACATTTAGATACACTCACACAGATTGTTCCATCTACACCCAAGCATGACGTTCAGGCCTTCCAGGGCGTCTACCCTTTAGTTGTGGGGGTTTTTGTTGTAATGTTCCGAGTCCTTTTTGAGCCACTCGTGTCCCGTGCGCCGCCGCCTCCACAGCACACAATGAAGCACATGAATCTGCAGCCGTTGGAGCCCCACAACGTGGACTTCTCCAGGGTGAGGCTCTGGAACCTCAACACCTGGGCGAAGCACTACCGCCAGACCCTGGTGTTCAGCGCCACCCAAGACCCCCAGATCAACAACCTGCTGTCCAAGCACTGCTTCAACTACCGCGGACAGGTACCTGGCGCAATATGCAAAGTATAAGGAATTCAAAACCTCCCCGGTTTCGCCATTACTCTCTGGTGGAGCCCTTTTTTGTTTTTTGCTGTGTTGTAAATCATTCCTTTTTGCCACACAGATGTGGATGAGAAATATTTTTCTACTACTGATTGATGATACTGTTTATTTATCATTCTTGTGGACTGAAGCATTTTAAATGTGCCTTTTGTGAGTTCATTAATTAAGCCATTAATTAATTCATAACTTGTGTTATTAAGAAAGCCTTTCCTTTTTCACCCGTTTCACCATTCACCCGACGACTGCCTGAGGAGAGACCTGAAGAGGCCTGGGTGGAGGGATCATCTTGAGCTCCTTGATTCATGTTGATCCGTGGCTTGCATCATTTGTAGGTCGCCGTCAAGAACATTCCAAAGACCGGGTCCATCTGTCAGGTGCTGGTGCAGCTGCCCCACGTTTTCCAGATGTTTCCCTCAGACTCGTTCATGGACCAGGATGCTCGGTACGTCCCACCCGCTGCCTAATGCTTGGCCACCTCTGACTTTTGTGTGTTGATTTTTCCTTACAGGAACCTTCACAGCCCTTAATTGTGGTACTATTTTATACTGGTTACCAGGTAATCTTCTTGCATGTTTTGGTCATGTGGATTGGCACAAATATTGACGCCGACCCTCTTAAGACACACGACATTCTCACCGGCGAATGCTTACAAATGAACGAAGCATGTTCAACATGCTCTGATTCTGCACGGACAGGTTCCAGTTCTTCGTCGACAAAGTGCTGCCCCAGTACAAGGACTCGGTCATGTCCCACACCCTGATCTACATCCCGTCGTACTTCGACTACGTCCGCCTCCGCAACCACATGAAGAAGGCGGACATGAGCTTCGCCAGCGCGTGCGAGTACTCCACCAAGTCCGAGGTGTCTCGCGGCAGACACCTGTTCCAGAAGGGGGACCGGCAGTTCCTGCTCTTCACCGAACGTTTCCACTTCTACAAAAGGTGTGTTCAAACACGGCCGGCTGAACTCGAGAGTCTCACCAGAGGTTGAAAGCAAAGGCGTCGGCGTATAGTTCCCATCGCGAAGCCAGGCGTTTTAACCCGAGCGCTCCTCTGCTCCCAGATTCACCATTCGGGGGATCCGTAACCTGGTGTTCTACGGGCTGCCTACGTACCCCCACTACTACAGCGAGGTGTGCAACATGCTGACGGCGGGCGCCCCGGCCCACGGCGCCAGCTGGACCTGCACGGTGCTCTTCTCCCGCTACGACGCCCACAGGCTGGCCTCCATTGCCGGCAGCAAGCGGGCCGGACAGATGCTCAACTCCAACAAGGGCGTGCACCTGTTTGTCACCGGGGAAGACGAGAAGGGCTCATGATGCAACCTCTCTGACCCCCGTCTTTGGACCGTCGCGAGACAAGATGTAGATTGGGACACCGGCGAC